>SZWC01026883.1:19357-31467 GCA_023375785.1 Penium margaritaceum
GGTCACAGAAACCAAAGCCGGGTCACATAAACCAAAGCCGGATCACAGATACCAAAGCCGGGTCACATAAACCAAAACCGGGTCACAGAAACCAAACCCGGGTCACAGAAACCAAAGCCGGGTCACAAAAACAAAAGCTGGGTCATAGAAACCAAAGCCGGGTCACAAAAACCAAAGCCGGGTCACATGAACCAAAGCCGGGTCATAGAAACCAATGCGAGGTCACAAAAACCAAAGCCGGTTCACATAAACCAAAGCCGGGTCACAGAAACAAAAGCCGGGTCACAGCAACCAAAGTCGGGTCACAGAAACCAAAGCTGGGTCACAGAAACCAAAGTTGGGTCACAGAAACCAAACTCGGGTCACAAAAACCAAACCCGGGTCTTAGAAACCAAAGCTGGGTCACGCAAACCAAAGACGGGTCACAGAAACCAAAGCCGGTCATAGAATTTAATGCCAGGTCGTAGAAACCAAAGCCGGGTCATAGAAACCAAAGCAGGGTTACAGAAACCAAGGCAAGGTCACAGAAACCAAATCAGGGTCACAGAAACCAAAGCCGGGTCACAGAAACCAAAGCCGGGTCACAGAAACCAAAGCCGGGTCACATAAACCAAAGCCGGGTCACAGAAACCAAAGCCAGGTCGTATAAACCAAAGCCGGGTCGTAGAAACCAAAGCCGGGTCACAGAAACCAAAGCCGGGTCACAGAAACCAAAGCCGGGTCACATAAACCAAAGCCGGGTCACAGAAACCAAAGCCAGGTCGTATAAACCAAAGCCGGGTCGTAGAAACCAAACCCGGGTCACAGAAACCAAAGCGGGGTCACAGAAACCAATGTCGGGTCACAGAATCAAAAGTTGGGTCACAAAAACCAAAGCCGGGTCACGCAAACCAAAGTCGGGTCCTAGAAACCAAAGCCGGGTCACAGAAACCAAAGCCGGGTCACAGAAAACCAATGCCGGATCAGATAAACCAAAGCCAGGCCACAGAAACCAAAGCCAGGTCGTAGAAACCAAATCCTGTTCGTAGAAACCAAAGCTGGGTCAGAGAAACCAAAGCCGGGTCACAGAAACCAAAGCCGGGTCACAGAAACCAAAGCCGGGTCACAGAACCCAAAGCTGGGTCACATAAACGAAAGTCGGGTCACAACAACTAAAGCCGGGTCATCGAAACCAAAGCCAGGTTATCGAAACCAAAGCCGGGTCATAGAAACCAAAGCTGGGTCACGGATGCCAAAGCCGAGTCACAGAAACCAAAGCCAGGTTATCGACACCAAAGCCGGGTCAAAGAAACCAAAGATGGTCTATTGAAAGCAAAGCCGGGTCACACAAACCAAAGCCGGGTCACAGAAACCAAAGCCAGATCAAAGAAACCAAAGCCGAATCACAAAAACCAAAGCCGGGTTACTGAAACCAAAGCGGGGTCACAAAAACCAAAACCAAGTCACACAAACCAAAGCCGGGTCAATGAAACCAAAGCCGGGTCACATAAACCAAAGCTGGGTCACAGAAACCAAAGCCGGGTCACAGAAACCAAAGCCGGGTCACAGAAACCAAAGCCGGGTCACAGAAAACAAAGCCAGGTCAAAAGAACTAAACCGGGTCACAGAAACCAAAGGCGGGTCACAGAAACAAAAGCCAGGTCACAAAAACCAAAGCCGGGTCACATAAACCAAAGCCGGGTCACAGAAACCAAAGCCGGGTCACATAAACAAAAGCCGGGTCATGGAAACCAAAGCCGGGTCACAGAAACCAAAGCCGGGTCACAGAAACCAAAGCTGGGTCACAGAAACCAAAGCCAGGTCACAGAAACCAAAGTTGGGTCACAGAAACAGAAACCGGGTCACAGAAACCAAAGCGGGGTCACAAAAACGAAAACCGGGTCACACAAACCAAAGCGAGGTCGTAGACACCAAAGCCAGGTCGTAGAAACCAAAGTCGGGTCACAGAGACCAAAGCCAGGTCACAAAAACCAAAGCCGGGTCATAGAAACCAAGGCCGGGTCCCAGAAACCAAAGCCAGATCATATAAACCAAAGCCGGGTCACAGAAAACCAAAGCCGGGTCATAGAAACCAAAGCTGGGTCGTAGAAACCAAAGCCGGGTCGTAGAAACCAAAGCCGGGTCGTAGAAACCAAAGCCGGGTCGTAGAAACCAAAGCCGGGTCGTAGAAACCAAAGCCGGGTCGTAGAAACCAAAGCCGGGTCGTAGAAACCAAAGCCGGGTCGTAGAAACCAAAGCCGGGTCGTAGAAACCAAAGCCGGGTCACAGAAACCAACGCCGGGTCACAGAAACCAAAGCCGGGTCACAGAAACCAAAGCCTGGTCACAGAAACCAAAACCGGGTCTTATAAACCAAAGCCGGGTCGTAGACACCAAAGCCGGGTCGTAGAAACCAAAACCGGGTCACATTAACCAAAGCCGGGTCAAGGAAACCAAAGCCGGGTCACAAAAACCAAACCGGGTCACAAAAACCAAAGTCGGGTCACAGAAGCCAAAGCGGGGTCACAACAACTAAACCAGGTCATAGAAACCAAAGCCAGGTCACAGAAACCAAAGCTGGGTCACAGAAACCAAAGCCGGGTCACAGAAACCAAACCCGGGTCACAGAAACCAAAGCCGGGTCACATAAACCAAAGCCGGGTCACAAAAACCAATGCCTGGTCACATAAATCAATGCCGGGTCACACAAACCAAAACCGGATCACATAAACCAAAACCGGGTCACAGAAACCAAACCCGGGTCACAGAAACCAAAGCCGGTCACAAAAACAAAAACTGGGTCAAAGAAACCAAAGCCGGGTCACAGAAACCAAAGCCGGGTCACATAAATCAAAGCCGGGTCATAGAAAGCAAAACCAGGTCATAGAAACCAAAGCCGTGTCACAGAAACCAAAGCCAGATCACAGAAACCAAAGACAGGTCATTAAAACCAAAGCTGGGTCAAAGAATCCAAAACCGGGTCACAGAAACCAAATCTGGGTCACAGAAACCAAAGCTGGGTCCCAGACACCAAAGCCGGGACACAGAAACCAAAACCGGGTCACAGAAAACC
This sequence comes from Penium margaritaceum, assembly GCA_023375785.1. Taxonomy (NCBI): domain Eukaryota; kingdom Viridiplantae; phylum Streptophyta; class Zygnematophyceae; order Desmidiales; family Peniaceae; genus Penium; species Penium margaritaceum. The sequence goes on from SZWC01026883.1 coordinate 22,409, forward strand.
AAAGCCGTGTCACAGGAACCAAAGCCGGGCCACAGAAACCAAAACCGGGTCACATAAACCAATGCCAGGTCACAGGATTCAAAGCCGGGCCACACAAACCAAAGCCGGGTCACATAAACCAAAGCCGGTCACAGAAACCAAAGCCGGGTCACAGAAACCAAAGCCGGGTCACAAATACCAAAGCAGGGTCACATAAACCAAAACCGGGTCACATAAACCAAAGCCGGTCACAGAAACCAAAGCCGGGTCACAGAAACCAAAGCCGGGTCACAAATACCAAAGCAGGGTCACATAAACCAAAACCGGGTCACAGAAACCAAACCCGGGTCACAGAAACCAAAGCCGGGTCACAAAAACAAAAGCTGGGTCACATAAACCAAAGCCGGGTCACAGAAACCAAAGCCGGGTCACATAAACCAAAGCCGGGTCATAGAAACCAAAGCCAAGTCACAAAAAACAAAGCCGGTTCACATAAACCAAAGCCGGGTCACATAAACAAAAGCCGGGTCACAGCAACCAAAGTCGGATCACAGAAACGAAAGCTAGGTCACACAAACCAAATCTGGGTCACAGAGACCAAACTCGGGTCACAAAAACCAAACCCGGGTCTTAGAAACCAAAGCTGGGTCACAGAAACCAAAGACAGATCACAGAACCAAAGCCGGGTCATAGAATTTAAAGCCAGGTCGTAGAAACCAAAGCCGGGTCATAGAAACCAAATCAGGGTTACAGAAACCAAGGCAAGGTCACAGAAACCAAATCAGGGTCACAGAAACCAAAGCCGGGTCACAGAAACCAAAGCCGGTCATATAAACCAAAGCCGGGTCACAGAAACCAAAGCCGGGTCACAGAAACCAAAGCCGGTCATATAAACCAAAGCCGGGTCACAGAAACCAAAGCCGGGTCACAGAAACCAAAGCCGGGTCACAGAAACCAAAGCCGGGCCACAGAAACCAAAGCCAGGTCGTATAAACCAAATCCGGGTCGTAGAAACCAAACCCGGGTAACAGAAGCCAAAGCGGGGTCACAGAAACCAAAGCCGGGTCACAGAATCAAAAGTTGGGTCACAGAAACCAAAGCCGGGTCACAGAAACCAAAGCCGGGTCCTAGAAACCAACGCCGGGTCACAGAAACCAAAGCCGGGTCACACAAAACTAATGCCGGATCACAGGAACCAAAGCCAGGCCACAGAAACCAAAGCCAGGTCGTAGAAACCAAATCCGGGTCGTAGAAACCAAAGCTGGGTCTGAGAAACCAAAGTCTGGTCACAGAAACTAAAGCCGGGTCACAGAAACCAAAGCCGGGTCACAGAAACCAAAACTGGGTCACAGAAACGAAAGTCGGGTCACAAAAACTAAAGCAGGGTCATCGAAACCAAAGCCAGGTTATCGAAACCAAAGCCGGGTCATAGAAACCAAAGCTGGGTCACGGATGCCAAAGCCGAGTCACAGAAACCAAAGCCAGGTTATCGAAACCAAAGCCGGGTCAAAGAAACCAAAGATGGTCTATTGAAACCAAAGCCGGGTCACACAAACCAAAGCCGGGTCACAGAAACCAAAGCCAGATCAAAGAAACCAAAGCCGGGTCACAAAAACCAAAGCCAGGTTAGTGAAACCAGAGCGGATCAGAGAAACCAAAACCAAGTCACAGAAACCAAAGCCGGGTCAATGAAACCAAAGCCGGGTCACAGAAACCAATGCCGGGTCACAGAAACCAAAGCCGGGTCGCAGAAACCAAAGCCGGGTCACAGAAACCAATGCCGGGTCACAGAAACCAAAGCCGGGTCGCAGAAACCAAAGCCGGGTCACAGAAACCAATGCCGGGTCACAGAAACCAAAGCCGGGTCGCAGAAACCAAAGCCGGGTCACAGAAACCAATGCCGGGTCACAGAAACCAAAGCCGGGTCGCAGAAACCAAAGCCGGGTCACAGAAACCAATGCCGGGTCACAGAAACCAAAGCCGGGTCGCAGAAACCAAAGCCGGGTCACAGAAACCAATGCCGGGTCACAGAAACCAAAGCCGGGTCGCAGAAACCAAAGCCGGGTCACAGAAACCAATGCCGGGTCACAGAAACCAAAGCCGGGTCGCAGAAACCAAAGCCGGGTCACAGAAACCAATGCCGGGTCACAGAAACCAAAGCCGGGTCGCAGAAACCAAAGCCGGGTCACAGAAACCAATGCCGGGTCACAGAAACCAAAGCCGGGTCGCAGAAACCAAAGCCGGGTCACAGAAACCAATGCCGGGTCACAGAAACCAAAGCCGGGTCGCAGAAACCAAAGCCGGGTCACAGAAACCAATGCCGGGTCACAGAAACCAAAGCCGGGTCGCAGAAACCAAAGCCGGGTCACAGAAACCAATGCCGGGTCACAGAAACCAAAGCCGGGTCGCAGAAACCAAAGCCGGGTCACAGAAACCAATGCCGGGTCACAGAAACCAAAGCCGGGTCGCAGAAACCAAAGCCGGGTCACAGAAACCAATGCCGGGTCACAGAAACCAAAGCCGGGTCGCAGAAACCAAAGCCGGGTCACAGAAACCAATGCCGGGTCACAGAAACCAAAGCCGGGTCGCAGAAACCAAAGCCGGGTCACAGAAACCAATGCCGGGTCACAGAAACCAAAGCCGGGTCGCAGAAACCAAAGCCGGGTCACAGAAACCAATGCCGGGTCACAGAAACCAAAGCCGGGTCGCAGAAACCAAAGCCGGGTCACAGAAACCAATGCCGGGTCACAGAAACCAAAGCCGGGTCGCAGAAACCAAAGCCGGGTCACAGAAACCAATGCCGGGTCACAGAAACCAAAGCCGGGTTACTGAAACCAAAGCCGGAACACAAAAACCAAAGCCGGGTCACAGAAGCCAAAGCCGGGTCACAGAAACCAAAGCCGGGTCACAGAAACCAATGCCTGGTCACATAAATCAAAGCCGGGTCACACAAACCAAAACTGGGTCACACAAACCAAAGCCAGGCCACAAAAACCAAAGCCGGGTCACACAAACCAAAGCCGGGTCACAGAAATCAAAGCCGGGTCATAGAAAGCAAAACCAGGTCATAGAAACCAAAGCAGTGTCACAGAAACCAAAGCCAGGTCACAGAAACCAAAGCCGGTTCATTCAAACCAAAGCCGGGTCACATAAACCAAATCCGGATCAAAGAAAGCAAAGCCGGGTCACAAAAACCAAAGCCGGGTTACTGAATCCAAAGCCGGGTCATAGAAACCAAAGCCGGACCACACAAACCAAAACCGGGTCACACAAACCAAAGTCGGGTCACATAAACCAAAGCCAGGTCACAGAAACCAAAGTCGGGTCACAGAAACCAAAGCCGGGTCGTAGAAACCAAAGCCGAGTCGTAGAAACCAAACCCGGGTCACGAAACCAAAGCGGGGTCACAGAAACCAAAGCCGGGTCACAGAATCCAAAGCTGGGTCACAGAAACAAAAGCGGGGTCACAGAAAGCGAAGTCGGGTCCCAGAAACCAAAGCCGGGTCAGAGAAACCAAAGCCGGGTCACAGAAAACGAAAGCCGGGTCAAAAAAACCAAAGCCAGGCCATAGAAGCCAAAGCCAGGTCGTAGAAACCAAACCCTGGTCGTAGAAACCAAAGCTGGGTCAGAGAAACCAAAGCCGGGTCACAGAAACCAAAGCCGGGTCACATAAACCAAAGGCGGGTCACAAAAACCAAAGCTGGGTCACATAAACGAAAGTCGGGTCACAAAAACTAAAGCCGGGTCATCGAAACCAAAGCCAGGTTATCGAAACCAAAGCCGGGTCATAGAAACCAAAGCTAGGTCACGGATGCCAAAGCGGGGTCACAGAAACCAAAGCCAGGTTATCTAAGCCAAAGCCGGGTCAAAGAAACCAAAGATGGTCTATTGAAACCAAAGCCGGGTCACACAAACCAAAGCCGGGTCACAGAAACCAAAGCCAGATAAATGAAACCAAAGCCGGGTCACAGAAACCAAAGCCGCGTTACGGAAACCAAAGCAGGGTCACAGAAACCAAAGCCAGGTCACAGAAACCAAAGCTGGGTCACAGAAACCAAAGCCGGGTCACACAAACCAAAGCCGGGTCACAGAAACCAAAGCCGGGTCGTAGAAACCAAAGTCGGGTCACAGAAACCGAAGCCAGGTCACAAAAACCAAAGCCGGGTCACATAAACCGAAGCCGGGTCGTAGAAACCAAAGCCGGGTCACAGAAACCAAAGCGGGGTCGTAGAAACCAAAGCCGGGTCGTAGAAACCAAAGTCGGGTCACAGAAACCGAAGCCAGGTCACAAAAACCAAAGCCGGGTCACATAAACCGAAGCCGGGTCGTAGAAACCAAAGCCGGGTCACAGAAACCAAAGCGGGGTCGTAGAAACCAAAGCCGGGTCGTAGAAACCAAAGTCGGGTCACAGAAACCGAAGCCAGGTCACAAAAACCAAAGCCGGGTCACATAAACCGAAGCCGGGTCGTAGAAACCAAAGCCGGGTCACAGAAACCAAAGCGGGGTCGTAGAAACCAAAGCCGGGTCGTAGAAACCAAAGTCGGGTCACAGAAACCGAAGCCAGGTCACAAAAACCAAAGCCGGGTCACATAAACCGAAGCCGGGTCGTAGAAACCAAAGCCGGGTCACAGAAACCAAAGCGGGGTCGTAGAAACCAAAGCCGGGTCGTAGAAACCAAAGTCGGGTCACAGAAACCGAAGCCAGGTCACAAAAACCAAAGCCGGGTCACATAAACCGAAGCCGGGTCGTAGAAACCAAAGCCGGGTCACAGAAACCAAAGCGGGGTCGTAGAAACCAAAGCCGGGTCGTAGAAACCAAAGTCGGGTCACAGAAACCGAAGCCAGGTCACAAAAACCAAAGCCGGGTCACATAAACCGAAGCCGGGTCGTAGAAACCAAAGCCGGGTCACAGAAACCAAAGCGGGGTCGTAGAAACCAAAGCCGGGTCGTAGAAACCAAAGTCGGGTCACAGAAACCGAAGCCAGGTCACAAAAACCAAAGCCGGGTCACATAAACCGAAGCCGGGTCGTAGAAACCAAAGCCGGGTCACAGAAACCAAAGCGGGGTCGTAGAAACCAAAGCCGGGTCGTAGAAACCAAAGTCGGGTCACAGAAACCGAAGCCAGGTCACAAAAACCAAAGCCGGGTCACATAAACCGAAGCCGGGTCGTAGAAACCAAAGCCGGGTCACAGAAACCAAAGCGGGGTCGTAGAAACCAAAGCCGGGTCGTAGAAACCAAAGTCGGGTCACAGAAACCGAAGCCAGGTCACAAAAACCAAAGCCGGGTCACATAAACCGAAGCCGGGTCGTAGAAACCAAAGCCGGGTCACAGAAACCAAAGCGGGGTCGTAGAAACCAAAGCCGGGTCGTAGAAACCAAAGTCGGGTCACAGAAACCGAAGCCAGGTCACAAAAACCAAAGCCGGGTCACATAAACCGAAGCCGGGTCGTAGAAACCAAAGCCGGGTCACAGAAACCAAAGCGGGGTCGTAGAAACCAAAGCCGGGTCGTAGAAACCAAAGTCGGGTCACAGAAACCGAAGCCAGGTCACAAAAACCAAAGCCGGGTCACATAAACCGAAGCCGGGTCGTAGAAACCAAAGCCGGGTCACAGAAACCAAAGCGGGGTCGTAGAAACCAAAGCCGGGTCGTAGAAACCAAAGTCGGGTCACAGAAACCGAAGCCAGGTCACAAAAACCAAAGCCGGGTCACATAAACCGAAGCCGGGTCGTAGAAACCAAAGCCGGGTCACAGAAACCAAAGCGGGGTCGTAGAAACCAAAGCCGGGTCGTAGAAACCAAAGTCGGGTCACAGAAACCGAAGCCAGGTCACAAAAACCAAAGCCGGGTCACATAAACCGAAGCCGGGTCGTAGAAACCAAAGCCGGGTCACAGAAACCAAAGCGGGGTCGTAGAAACCAAAGCCGGGTCGTAGAAACCAAAGTCGGGTCACAGAAACCGAAGCCAGGTCACAAAAACCAAAGCCGGGTCACATAAACCGAAGCCGGGTCGTAGAAACCAAAGCCGGGTCACAGAAACCAAAGCGGGGTCGTAGAAACCAAAGCCGGGTCGTAGAAACCAAAGTCGGGTCACAGAAACCGAAGCCAGGTCACAAAAACCAAAGCCGGGTCACATAAACCGAAGCCGGGTCGTAGAAACCAAAGCCGGGTCACAGAAACCAAAGCGGGGTCGTAGAAACCAAAGCCGGGTCGTAGAAACCAAAGTCGGGTCACAGAAACCGAAGCCAGGTCACAAAAACCAAAGCCGGGTCACATAAACCGAAGCCGGGTCGTAGAAACCAAAGCCGGGTCACAGAAACCAAAGCGGGGTCGTAGAAACCAAAGCCGGGTCGTAGAAACCAAAGTCGGGTCACAGAAACCGAAGCCAGGTCACAAAAACCAAAGCCGGGTCACATAAACCGAAGCCGGGTCGTAGAAACCAAAGCCGGGTCACAGAAACCAAAGCGGGGTCGTAGAAACCAAAGCCGGGTCGTAGAAACCAAAGTCGGGTCACAGAAACCGAAGCCAGGTCACAAAAACCAAAGCCGGGTCACATAAACCGAAGCCGGGTCGTAGAAACCAAAGCCGGGTCACAGAAACCAAAGCGGGGTCGTAGAAACCAAAGCCGGGTCGTAGAAACCAAAGTCGGGTCACAGAAACCGAAGCCAGGTCACAAAAACCAAAGCCGGGTCACATAAACCGAAGCCGGGTCGTAGAAACCAAAGCCGGGTCACAGAAACCAAAGCGGGGTCGTAGAAACCAAAGCCGGGTCGTAGAAACCAAAGTCGGGTCACAGAAACCGAAGCCAGGTCACAAAAACCAAAGCCGGGTCACATAAACCGAAGCCGGGTCGTAGAAACCAAAGCCGGGTCACAGAAACCAAAGCGGGGTCGTAGAAACCAAAGCCGGGTCGTAGAAACCAAAGTCGGGTCACAGAAACCGAAGCCAGGTCACAAAAACCAAAGCCGGGTCACATAAACCGAAGCCGGGTCGTAGAAACCAAAGCCGGGTCACAGAAACCAAAGCGGGGTCGTAGAAACCAAAGCCGGGTCGTAGAAACCAAAGTCGGGTCACAGAAACCGAAGCCAGGTCACAAAAACCAAAGCCGGGTCACATAAACCGAAGCCGGGTCGTAGAAACCAAAGCCGGGTCACAGAAACCAAAGCGGGGTCGTAGAAACCAAAGCCGGGTCGTAGAAACCAAAGTCGGGTCACAGAAACCGAAGCCAGGTCACAAAAACCAAAGCCGGGTCACATAAACCGAAGCCGGGTCGTAGAAACCAAAGCCGGGTCACAGAAACCAAAGCGGGGTCGTAGAAACCAAAGCCGGGTCGTAGAAACCAAAGTCGGGTCACAGAAACCGAAGCCAGGTCACAAAAACCAAAGCCGGGTCACATAAACCGAAGCCGGGTCGTAGAAACCAAAGCCGGGTCACAGAAACCAAAGCGGGGTCGTAGAAACCAAAGCCGGGTCGTAGAAACCAAAGTCGGGTCACAGAAACCGAAGCCAGGTCACAAAAACCAAAGCCGGGTCACATAAACCGAAGCCGGGTCGTAGAAACCAAAGCCGGGTCACAGAAACCAAAGCGGGGTCGTAGAAACCAAAGCCGGGTCGTAGAAACCAAAGTCGGGTCACAGAAACCGAAGCCAGGTCACAAAAACCAAAGCCGGGTCACATAAACCGAAGCCGGGTCGTAGAAACCAAAGCCGGGTCACAGAAACCAAAGCGGGGTCGTAGAAACCAAAGCCGGGTCGTAGAAACCAAAGTCGGGTCACAGAAACCGAAGCCAGGTCACAAAAACCAAAGCCGGGTCACATAAACCGAAGCCGGGTCGTAGAAACCAAAGCCGGGTCACAGAAACCAAAGCGGGGTCGTAGAAACCAAAGCCGGGTCGTAGAAACCAAAGTCGGGTCACAGAAACCGAAGCCAGGTCACAAAAACCAAAGCCGGGTCACATAAACCGAAGCCGGGTCGTAGAAACCAAAGCCGGGTCACAGAAACCAAAGCGGGGTCGTAGAAACCAAAGCCGGGTCGTAGAAACCAAAGTCGGGTCACAGAAACCGAAGCCAGGTCACAAAAACCAAAGCCGGGTCACATAAACCGAAGCCGGGTCGTAGAAACCAAAGCCGGGTCACAGAAACCAAAGCGGGGTCGTAGAAACCAAAGCCGGGTCGTAGAAACCAAAGTCGGGTCACAGAAACCGAAGCCAGGTCACAAAAACCAAAGCCGGGTCACATAAACCAAAGCCGGGTCACAGAAACCAAAGCGGGATCAAAGAAAGCAAAGCCGGGTCACAGAAACCAAAGCCGGGTTACTGAATCCAAAGCTGGGTCACATAAACCAAGGCCGGGTCACAGAAACCAAAGCCGGGTCATAGAAACCAAAGCCTGATCACAGAAACCAAAGCCGGGTCACAGAAACCAAAACCGGGTCAGATAAAACAAAGCCGGGTCACAGAAACCAAAACCGGGTCACAGAAACCAAAGCAAGGTCACAAGAACCAAAGCCGGGTCACAGAAATTAAGGGTGGGTCACAGAAACAAAAGCCGAGTCACAACAACCAAAGCCGGGTCACAGAAACCAAAGGTGGGTCACAGAAACCAAAACCGGGTCACAGAAACCAAAGCCGGGTCGTAGAACCCAAAGCCGTGTCGTAGAAACCAAACCTGAGTTACAGAAACCAAAGTCAGGTCACAAAAACCAAAGGCGGGTCACAAAAACCAAAGCCGGGTCACTGAAATCAAAGCCGGGTCGCAGAAACCAAAGCGGGGTCCCAGAAACCAAAGACAGGTCATAGAAACCAAAGCCGGGTCACAGCAACCAAAGCCAGGTCATAGAAACCAAAGCTGGGTCACAGAAACCAAAGCCGGGTCACAAAAACCAAAGTCGGGTTGTAGAAAACAACGCCGGGTCACAAAAACCAAAGGCGGGTCACAAAAACCAAAGCCGGGTCAGAGAAACCAAAGCCGGGTCAGAGAAACCAAATCCGGGTCACAAAAACCAAAGCCGGGTCACAAAAACCAAAGCCGGATCACAGAAACCAAAGCCGGGTCAGAGAAACCAAAGCCGGGTCACAAAAACCAAAG
>SZWC01026884.1:12199-31465 GCA_023375785.1 Penium margaritaceum
GGGGGGGTTGGAAGGAGAGGCCTCTGCGGTTACTAGCTGAGACTATCAGATGGATGACATTCAACAGTGGTGCAGGAAGGAGGGAGATGCTCCGCGGAGAACACGTCATGGCTGGAGTGGACCCTTGTAAAAGATCCGAGTAAAGACATTTTGGGTGAAGGTAACATAGCAAAGGCCAGTAAGTGTGGTACTAAACGTGAGAGGCACGTCAATCCCAAGCCGTCTCACCACCCAAGAGTCATAGAACAACTATTACTACGCACTCCTTGGTTCATGTGGCCACAAACCACATCTTGAGTCTCACATGCCGCCGGCTTGTGCTTGGTGCTGTTGCCCGCGGAGCCGGGTGCACACCCACAACTTGTTCTTTCTTGATTTCTTGACATGCTTGACATGATTTATTTCTTGACTTGAGGACAGGTGGTTTGATCAGCCACAACTCAAGGATAGCGAGCCACAGCGAGCTCGCTGCTCGCTCGCCCGTTGCCCATCACCTAGCACCTCTTATGGGTGTGAAAACTCTCGTTGTTCCTCGGCTTTGTGAACTCCTGTCAAGCAACCATGGATATCTCTTGCCTCTCTCCTCTCTAGCACCCTCCTGCTGCATATTAAGTTCAACAGTGTATCCTAGTGGTATGAGAGCATGCTTCACGGGAGTAGAACGGCATTCTCAAAAGGAATTGCCTAGGCAGCAGGTTGGGGCAGCAGCGTTGTTGATGCAGCGTGCGGGCTTCCACGCTCGTTGCTTAAGTCAGCTGCCCCCTCAGTCTGCTGCTCTAGAGTCTAAGTCTGGAAGCTCTGGGTTTGTTACTCAGGAACGCGCGCGCCAGTGTTAGCGCCAGAAAGCAGCTGAAAACTGCAAGTGACTGATTAGGAATNAAGGAGAGGCCTCTGCGGTTACTAGCTGAGACTATCAGATGGATGACATTCATCAGTGGTGCAGGAAGGAGGGAGATGCTCCGCGGAGAACACGTCATGGCTGGAGGGGACCCTTGTAAAAGATCCGAGTAAGGACATTTTGGGTGAAGGTAACATAGCAAAGGCCAGTAAGTGTGGTACTAAACGTGAGAGGCACGTCAATCCCAAGCCGTCTCGTCACCCAAGAGTCATAGAACAACTATTACTACGCACTCCTTCGTTCATGTGGCCACAAACCACATCTTGAGTCTCACATGCCGTCGGCTTGTGCTTGGTGCTGTTGCCCGCGGAGCCAGGTGCACACCCACAACTTGTTCTTTCTTGATTTCTTGACATGCTTGACATGATTTATTTCTTGACTTGAGGACAGGTGGTTTGATCAGCCACAACTCAAGGATAGCGAGCCACAGCGAGCTCGCTGCTCGCTCGCCCGTTGCCCATCACCTAGCACCTCTTATGGGTGTGAAAAGTCTCGTTGTTCCTCGGCTTTGTGAACTCCTGTCAAGCAACCATGGATATTTCTTGCCTCTCTCCTCTCTAGCACCCTCCTGCTGCATATTAAGTCCATCAGTGTATCCTAGTGGTATGAGAGCATGCTTCACGGGAGTAGAACGGCAATCTCTTCCGCCGACCACAAACCGTTGGTCCAAATCATCAATCTTGACGTCACGAAGTGATTCCCTCCGCACGCAGTTGGTTTGTGTGGCTTCCACCCATCACGACCGATGCTGATGGATTACCCATATACCCACGTTAGAGGTACATGGTTGAGGAGGGTGTGAAGACACGATTGCTGATTTTCGTGCATCTCTCATTGTACTCTGTTGTGTCCTCCCGGCTTGTGTACATCGGCGTGCAGATGACTGACAGCAAGACTCGACGCTGTTGGAGTGTCGCTTGGTGGAGCTGACGCATGCTGAGGCCCACTCACAGTTCGCTGGAGCCTCCTCCCTCCGGCGACGCGCTCAGCTCCATCGGCAGGCCTCCTCGGCGGTCAGGTCGCCGGCGGTCGCTGCATCTACTATGTTGTCTACATGCACAGAACGTTGTTTGTGGTTGTGGCATTGCGTCTGCAGCATCATGCTGTGCCTAGAGTCCATGTCTCTTGCTGTGTGGCCCTGTTTGGCATCACTGACTGTCGTAGGCACTGCCTGGGTTAGGGCATCTGTAACTCTTTGCTACTATTTTTCTAGCTGATTCTGACCGCACGACAGCGTTCGCAACATTATGGTATGGTCGAGTTTTCCGGCAAAACGGACGACGCCCGGGTTTTGGGCTGTCGGGCGTCTGGCAGGGCTCACCGAGAAAACCTTGCCTGCCAAAAAATAGGTCTAGGACTATTTTCTCATTGGCTGGTTAGCTGAGTAACAAGTTCTACACTAGTGGGGGGGAGCTAGAACATGGAAGGGTCTCCAACTGCTGCTTATTCTTCATTCCTAAACAATCACTTTTAGTTTTCAGCTGCTTTCTGGCGCTGACACTGGCGTGCACACTTCTGAGTAACAAACCCAGAGCTTCCAGGCTTAATCTCTAGAGCAACAGACTGAGGGGGCAGCAGACTTAAGCAACGAGCGTGAAAGCCCGCACGCTGCATCAACAACGCTGCTGTTCCAACCTGTTGCCTAGCATTTATGTCTTGGTATCAGAGCCAGAGCGAAGCAGCAGCAGCAGAAGATTGACGTACAGGTTCGTGACAGCGCCGGCGGACCCCCATATGCGCCAGCGCAGGGGAAATGCTGTCGGATTTTTTCTGGCAGCATTGACCCGCCTGGTGGCGGCGTCAGAATTTTCCCACGGCCACTGGGCCAGGGGAAATGCTGCCGGATTTTTTTAGGCAACACTGACCCCCACGCTTGACGTGAGGAGGTGAGCGGCAGGCCACGTCAAGCGCTTGCTGGTGACGATGCACACGGCGACATCACCCAGGTGTGACTGACAGTAGCAGCCAGGAGCAGCAGTAGCAGCTTGCAGCTGCAGCGAGCAGTGGCAGCACCAACGAGCAACAATTGCACACAACAGTAGCCGGCAGTAGTAGCAGCAGCCCGTAGTAGCAGCAGCCCGCAGTAGCAGCAACAGCGAGCAGCAGCCGGTACCAGCAGTAGCTCGCAGCAGCAGCAACAACAGCGGCTGCAACGACAGCCAGTAGTAGTAGCAGCCGTGGCTACCCGCAGCCCGCTACTCACTGTGAGTCGCGAGTTGCTGGCAGCGAGCTCGCTGCTCGCAGCGAGCAGCAAGCAGCGAGCTCGCTGCTCGCGGCTCGTCGCTCACAGCTAGCAGCGAGCTCATAGTGACGAGCAAGAAGAAAGAAAAAAAAGAAACAAGACCCCACCCCGGAGGAGCAGCAACAGCAGTAGTAGCACCAGCGGCAGCAACAGCAGCAGCAGCAGAAGCAGCAGTAGCAGCCGCATCACCAGGAGTAGCAACAGCAGTAGCAGCAACAGCAACAGCAGCAGCAATAGTAGTAACAGCAACAGCAGCAGCAGCAACAGCAGCAGTAGTAGCAGCATGAGTAATAGAGGCCGCAGTCGCACAGCAACGGCTACAGCAACCGCTGCTGGCGTCAGCGGCCGCCTGTTGACGTCACTGTTGACGTCATTGCTGACGTCATCAACAAAAAAAGCAGTAGCCCTCCACACACTGCAGTAGCATCTGCTGACATCAGCCATCCTCGGCTGACGTCACCGCTGACATAAGCAGTCCACAAAGAGACAAAAAAGAAGAAGGAAAAAAAGGGAAAAAGAGGCACTATAATCCACTATGACTAACAGCCCATCTGAGGAGGGATTCTCCTCTGTTGGGGGGACCCCCAGCCCTCCTTTCCTCCAGCAGCTGCAGCAGCTGCAACAGCAGCAGCAGCAGTAGGAGCATTAGTAGTAACAGCAGCAGCAGCAGCAGCAGCCCTCTTGCGCCGTTGGCGGGACCCTGACCCCCTGGCTGCTCTTCTAAAACAGCTCGCCGCCTTGACGTAGCAGCTTGCATTGTTGTAGCCATTGGCCTCCCACGCTGCCACCAATGCGCTGCCACCATTTATTCCTTCAGGGTACGCCATCCCCGCTGTGTCTGTCGCCACGCATTACCTAGCACAGAAGACTCAGCGCCAGTGGCAGACTGTGTCCTCCGTCCTTGGCCCCACTCTAGTTGCCGGCCGCAGGCAAAAGGACTTTGAGACGCCACCTCCGCCGCTTCAGGTCGGCGAGCAGTTCCAGAGCTGGGAGCTCAGCTTCCGGATTTGGGCATAGGGTGAGGGCTTGTGGGCATACTACACCCTCCCGTATGACCCCATCCAGGCCGACCAGTTGTATGACGCTGGTCACGCCGCACGTGCCCTCGTCCTCGTCGCCCCTCTGGCTTCCCGCCTGCTCCCTAGAGCCTTTCCTCGACGACTTCACCTCTGGCGCCACCCTAGACCTTGCAGCCGCGTGGCACGTCCTTACTCGTCCCCATCGCCGGTCTAGCGATGTTGAGACCAGCCGTCTGCTGGGGGAGTTTAACTCCCTGCACATGGGGTAGACCGAGACGGTCACCGCCTACCGGCAGAGGACGGAGGACACCCTTCGTCGTCTTGGCACCTCTGCCCCACCCCCTCTGGGCGCTCTCCTCACCATCAAGCGCGACGCCACCGATGCGTACGCGGACGTCTTCGTACACTACTCCTAGGATGTCCTCTCCACCATGGCGGCCCAGGGCACCCTCATGCCTTGGGCATACGAGCTCTTCCTCCGCATTGAGGAAGCTTGTCTGGAGTCCCGACTCCAGCGCACGGAGGCCCTTGCCTCCCCTGCCGTCGCCTCCGTGGCCGTCGCTTCCCCCGCCGTAGCTACCTCATCGTCTTCGGGGAAGAAGAAGCGCCGGAACAAGAAAGGCAAGGGTCCGCCGCAGCAGCAGCAGCAGCCGTCGACTAGATCCAGCGGTGGTGGCTCGATCTGTCACAACTGTGGCCAGCCCGGGCACGGGTGGTACACGTGCCCTCTCCTGACGGACGAGGCGCGCGTCATCGCCACCATGCGTCGCTAGCGGGAGCGTCGTCTTGCCTTTGCCGCCGTAGCTGCCGCCGGCCCTGACGCCTCGGCCTCGTCCAGCAGCTCCGTCACTCCGACAGCTCCACCAGTCCAGCAGACACCCGCGCCGCAGCAGTACCATCCGCAGCCGTTGGCGCCTCTGTTTCCTTCACCGGCACAGTCCTTCTCCTACCCGGGCTCCGCTGCCGTCACTCCGCACTCGGTTTACACTCCTGGGCCGTCCTCTCGTGAGCGTCAGCTGGAGCAGTTCATCGCGCTCCAGCTCGGCCTGTCTCGCCATCCCCCCCAAGGATGTACGAGTTACGTCACTTCCTTCTCTCCTGCCTAACCCTGCATGATTCAGACTGAGCTACGATCGTGTCCCATTACCTCGTCTGTCCTCCTCTCCTTCAGTCTCCTCTCCGTCGGCCACCACATGCCATGTGTTTGTCACTTGCATGCTCTCTCCTCAGCACACCCGCCTCTTGTACCGCCGCCTTTGCCACATCCACTCTGGTGCCGTAGATAGCATGCTCCACACCCAGTCGGCCAAAAGCCTTGACCCAGAGACTTTTCCTCTCCCGTGCCCCACAGAGTGCATTGATTGCGTTCAGGGCAAGGTGCACCAGTCCACATACCCTTTGTCTTCCTCCCGTGCATCCGCACCTCTCGACCTTGTCCATTCTGACGTCATGGGTCCTCTTCCCACCGAGTCCATCGGAGAGCATGGCCGCTATGTCCTCACCCTCACTGACAACAATTCTCGCTACTGCTGGATCTTCTGCCTTCGGCAGAAGAGCGATGTCTCCCGCGCTATCTAGGAATGGCTTGTCCTTGAGGAGCGCGGGTGTGGTCACTCTCTTTGTCGCTTTTTATCTAATCGCGGTAGTGAGTACATGGGTGAGACCACGACCTTTCTCGCCTCCCGCGATATCCACCATGAGACGTCCGCACCCTACACGCCCGTCCAGAACGGTGTCTTCAAACGATGGAACCGTACCATGGGCAACACCGTCTGCACCATGCGGGTCGAGTCTGGTCTCTCTGACGGCTTCTGTTTTGAAGCCACGGCCTACATGACATTGGTCTTGAACCGGATTCCCCACAGTCCCCTTCTCCGTCAGTCCACGCCGTACCAGCATTGGTGCAGTCAGCGCGCTGACCCCCGTCCGGCTCGCGTCTGGGGCTGCGTGGCCATTGTGTGGCTGCCCGCCCCGCAGCAGGGCGGCAAGCTCGCCCCTCGCGGACGTTCCTGCACCTCGGTGTCTCCCGTCAATCCAAGGCCTGGCGCTTCTGGGATCCATCTCGGTACTGCATTGTTGAGTCCCGCGATGCCCTCTTCTTCGAGGACCCGTTTCCCCGCGATCTCATTCGCCCCGGCTCGTCCGTGTCTATCCTGTCGCGTGGGGGGAGTGGTGAGTGCGTCCTCCGTCATGCCGCTTCCGGGTGACACATCCCTCAGCCCCTCCGGGCCAACAGCCCCAGTCGCGTCCACTGGCCCCTCCGAGCCGGCAGCCCCAATCGCGTCCACTGGCCCCTCCGGGCCAGCAGCCCAGTCGCGTCCACTGGCCCATTCGGGCCGACAGCCCCAGCTGCGTCCGCTGGCCCCTCCTAGCCGGTAACCCCAGTCGCGTCCGCTGGCCCCTCCTGGCCGGCAGCCCCAGTCGCGTCCGCTGGCCCCTCCGTGCCAGCAGGCCCAGTCGCGTCCACTGGCCCCTCCGTACCGATAGCCCTAGTCGAGTCCGCCGGCCCCTCCGAGCCAGCAGCCCCAGTCGCGTCCAGTGGCCCCTCCGAGCCGGTAGCCCCAGCTACGTCCACTGGCCCCTCCGGGCCGGCAGTTCCAGTCGCGTCCACTGGCCCCTCCGGGTCGGCAGCCCCAGCCGCGTCCACTGGCCCCTCCAGGCCAGCAACAACAGTAGCGTCCACTGGCCCCTCCAGGTCGGCAGTTCCAGGCGCGTCCACTAGCCCCTCCGGGCCGGTAGCCCCAGTCAGGTCCACTGGCCCCTCCGGGCGGGCAGTCCCAGTCGCATCGATTGGCCCCTCCAGGCCAGTAGCCCTACTGGTATCCACTCGCCTCTCCGGGCGAACAGCCCCAGTCGTGTCCACTGGCGTCTCTAGGCCAGCAATCCCTGTTGCGTCCACGGGCTCCTCAGGGCAAGCAGCCTCGGTTACATCCGCTGTCCCCTCTGGGCCCCGTCCGCCTCCGTTTGCCCGTCGGACTCAATGCCATCTCCTTCCCTGCCATGCTACACACGTGGCCTAGGCGGCAGCCTTCGACCCAAGCCGTCAGTGAGTGCGCAGACTGTGGCACCGCGCTCCGTGGTACCTCGGCTCTGTGTGGCTCCACGTGTCTCCTCCACTCCCACGGTCGTGAGTGGGGATCCTGGCACCAAGGCCCTCAGCCTGACCACCTCTGCCATCATTGCAGGCCTTCACCCGGGCTCCGCACTAGGCTATGTCATGCTTCATCACGAGCATCGACACGCTTTCGTGGTTGCACTCGCGCACATCCCACCTGGAGCTTGAGATGCACACGTTCTCTCACTCCGCTCCACAGCACGCCCGGAGGACCCAACCACCCTGTGCAAGGCACGAGCCTCTCCTGAGGCCGCACACTGGGACGCTGCCTGCGTCGATGAGCTTGTTGCCATCCGAGAGCACCACGTGTACGACCTCGTCGACCTTCCTCCAGGTCGGAAGGCCATCGGCGCCAAGTGGGTCTTTTGACGCAAGTGGAAACCCAACGGGTCCTTGGACAAGTACAAGGCACGCCTCACAGCCAAGGGGTTTGCCCAGATCCCTGGGGTCGATTACGACCAGATCTTTACCTCAGTTGGCGGGTGCCTCTAGCCGGGCGCTCTTTAGCGTGGTTGCCTAGCATGGGTGGTAGCTGCATCAGATTGACGTGAGCAACGCTTTTCTCCATGGCTCATTGGAGGGTGAGGAGCTCTACATGGTGCAGCCCCCAGGCTTCGACGATGGCACTGGGAGAGTCTGGCGGCTGCAGAAGGCCCTCTATGGCCTGAAGCAGTCGCCTTGGTGCTGGAACCAGGAGATCAGCAGGACGCTCCTTCGCGGCGGGCTCCAGCGCAGCACCGCTGACCCTACACTGTTTGTTAGTTCGCGAGGCCAGACTTTCGTTGCTGTTCTGGTTTACGACAACGATCTCCTCATTGCCTTGCCAGACACGGCCGCCATCCAGCGTGTCAAGGACTTGCTGCACACCGCCTACCAGATGAAGGATCTCGGATCTGCCAGAGTCTTCCTGGGCATGGAGCTCAAGCATGATCGCTCCTAGGACGTCCTTCCCATCCACCAGGCTGCCTATGTGCAGACTCTGTCTATCTGCTTTGCGGAGGACCTGCCACTCGCGCCGAGCGCATCTTCTCCCATGTCACCTAATGGCCAGGTGAAGCTGTAGAGTACTGACCGAGCTGTTGTGGGGGAGCCAGTTGACATGACCACGTATCTGCGAGTCATTGGGTCACTGATGTTCCTGGTGATGTGGACGCGCCTAGACATCGCGTTTGCCGTGAACCTCCTGGTCCTCTTTTCTCAGGATCCGCGTCACCTCCACTTTGAGGCCGCGATCCGAGTACTACGCTATGTCGTCTCGACTCGTCGGCGAGGTGTCATGTTCCGTCGCTTGCCGTCTGTTGTCGCGGTAGGCTACACCGATAGTGACTGGGCTGGGAGTCTGGACAGTAAGAGTCGCACAAGCTGGATCTTTCTGATTGAAGGTAGAGCTGTGTCGTGACGTGGTGGCAAGCAAGGGTGCATTGCACGCAACATTGCTGAGGCTGATAACGTTGCTCTTGGCTCAGGCGCGTGTGAGCGTGTGTGGTTGCGTCAACTGTTGTCCGAGTTACGTCAGTCTGTCGCATCCATCACGTTGTATTGTGACAATGAGAGCACCATGGCTATCACCGACAATAACGGCGTGTATCACACACGCACGAAGCACATCAATGTTGAGTATCACTATGTGCGTTCATCGTTGCATGACGGCAGCATCAACATCGTGTGGGTTGAGACAGCACAGCAGCTGGCTGACTTCTTGACAAAGGCACTGAAGCGTGACTTGTTCAAGAAGGCTGTGAGTTCAGTCGGCGTGCACCCGTGAGGGACTCTCTTTGCCCCTGCGTGCGTCTCTGCGTGGCCTCGGGGAGTCTAGTTGTTGACAGTGTCTCTGCATGCACATGTGCACTACGCCTGTGAGTCATGGGTGAGTGTTGGTTTTTGTGCGTCTCTCATTGTACTCTGTTATGTCCTTTTGGCTTGTGTAGATCTACGTGCAGATGACTTACGGCGAGACTCGACACTGCTGGAGTGTCGCTCGGTGGAGCCGACGCACGCTGAGGCCCAGTCACAGTTTGCTGGAGCCTCCTCCCTCCGGCGACGCGCTTAGCTCCATCGGCAGGCTTCCTCGGCAGTCAGGCCGCCGGCGGTCGCTGCCTTTGCAAGTGTTTTCTACATGCACACATCGCTATTTGTGGTTGTGGCATTGCGTCTGCAGTATCATGCTGTGCCTAAGGTCCATGTCTCTTGCTGTGTGGCCCTGTTTGGCATCACTGACTGTTGTAGGCACTGCCTGGGTTAGGGCAGCCGTAACTCTTTGCTACTTTTTTTCTAGCTGATTCTGACTGCACGACTACGTTTGCAGCATCGGTATTATGGTATGGTCCTGTTTTCAGGCAAAACGGACAACGCCCGGGTTTTGGGCTGTCGGGCGTCTGGCAAGGCTCACCGAGAAAACCCTGCCTGCCAGAAAATAGGTCTAGGACTATTTCCTGATTGGCTGGTTAGCTGAGTAACAAGTTCTATACTAGTGGGGGGGTGCTAGAACTTGGAGGGTCTCCAACTGCTGCTTATTCTTCATTCCTAATCAGTTAATTTCAGTTTTCAGCTGCTTTCTGGAGCTAATTCTGGCGCACACACTTCTGAGTAACAAACCCAGAGCTTGGTGTCTAGAACATCAGACTGAGGGGACAGCAGACTTAAGGAACGAGGTGAAAGCCCGCACGCTGCATCAACAACGCTGCTGCCCCAACCTGCTGCCTAGCATTTCTGTCTATGATAGGCCTCCGAAGTGTCCTGATACTTCTCTTGCTTCTACGAGAGTGCTAGCGAGATGCCGTCGACGCGTTCTGGCAGCCCTGTGGGCTTGTCGAGAGCTAGGAGAGTTTTCTCGGTGGGCTGAGACCTGCACATCCGGTGGACTGTACCGGTGCGACGAGGAGATCCTATGGTTGTACTAGGGCTTCTGATGTTTGGAAAGCTGTTTGCGATGTGTGGATGCTGATTTTGAGTGATTCTAGCACTGCTCGTATTTTCTCGGTGGTCGAGACCCTAGCACTCGGAGAGCTGTTCCGGTGCCTTGAGGAAACCACCTTTGTTGTTCTCATGGTGTATGTAGTGTGTTCTCCCTGCTGACTTGTTTGTGTTGAGCAAGGGTGACAGGGCCTGGTGCGGCTAGCTGCCTGCGCCCAAACATAAGCCCGCTAGGGGCTCATTTGTACTTTCTCATTGTTCTTTCACATTTTGCGTTCCAGACTTAGCCAAAATCTTGTTGTCTTTCATTGCACTCACACACAGAGCTCATGTTCGTGATTGCATGGACCGGCATGCCCTTGTTTATTTCCATCTTGGTATCAAAGCACAGGGGGGCGTGTGAGTAGGAAAAGCAGTAGAAGAAGCACTAGTGGAAAGAACGCAAGGAGAACGCGCCACATGGCGCCATGCCGGCAACAGCGTGAGGGAGTGCAAAGCGACTGTACGTGAATGCCAGAGGGGCGGTGAGCCGCACACAATAGCATTAGCGACTACGGCGGCAATAACAGTAGTTGCAACAGACGTAGCAGCTACGGCAGCTGCGGTGCCATGCAGCAAGAGCAATGGCGGCAGAGCAGCCGTTTACAGCAATAGGAGCAGCGGTGATAGCAGCAGTAGCAGCAGCCAGCGCCAGCATTCGTACCATCCGCATAGGCGGCAGCAGCAATAGTAGCAGCAACCGCTGTGTCGCGTAGTAGCAGCAGCAATAGTAGCTAAAGCAATGCATCAGCTGCTGCACTAGCCGGGTCAGCAGCAACAACACATAGCAGCAACAGTAGGAGCCACTACAGCAGCGGTGGCAATAGTTGTAGCATGCAGCAGTGACCGTAGCAACAACAACATGCAACAACAGCATTAGCGACGACAACAACAAGCAATAACAGCGGGAGTTTCAAGTAGCTACAGCGGTAGCAGCAAGCAGCAACAATAGCGGCGGCGCCTAGCAGCAAGCAGCAACGGCGGTAGCAGCAACAGTAGCCACTGCGTAGAGCAGCAGCAGCAGTATCAAAAGTAGCAGCAGTAGTAGTAGCAATCATAGCAGCTGCACCTGCTATTGCAGCTGCTGCTACCAGAGTGAGGAGGGCCTTGCAGCCCTCCTCTGAGGATCCCCGCCCCCTCGGGCAGGTCCCTTTGACCCCAATCGGGAGGGGGTCCTCCAAGGGGGCCCGTGTGCCCTTTTTGCCCCCTCCTTCTCAACAGGGCCCTCGGAGGGCTCCGTCGAGCCCCTCCGAGGGGCCCCTCGGAGGAACCCGTCGGCCCCGTCGGACCCGTCGGCCCCGTCGGTCCAGTCGGCCCCGACGGCCCATCGGCTGACAGACGGAGTCAGGGGCGGACCCCCCCTTCTCTCACTCGCTCACTTGCTCGCTTCTTTTTTTTCAAGCGAGTGACAACGAGGGAGGGGGGGAGACTTGAAATCGCCCCTCCTTTTCTCCGAGGGCTGGGTCGTCTACCACTTGGAGCAACAGCCATACCTGTAGCGGCCACCCCTTCCATTCTTGGATCAGTCTTCACTCAATTAGTGACAACGGCATTAATAGTCGTAGTTAGTCAGAATCCATTCTCGGGGCATACTGTGGTAGTGTAGCTTGTCCCGTCTAGTCTCGTTTGCTGACCCTGACGCCATGACCTTTGGGAATGACAGTACCTACTGGTCTCATCCTCTCCTGTGGCTTGGTGTTTACCATCAGAAGTAGGTGCCCTCGGCACCTATCCATCGTCCAGCACAGGAGATGAGTGCGCAAACACTTGAGCTGGCGCCCTGTGCATTTGCGTGCTATTACTATGGTGATGGATGTCATGGTTGGCGTCGCTGCTGGACGCGCCCTTGCGGCTGGCATCTACCTTGGCTTCAGCCTCGTCCGAGCCTGCGTCCTCCATAGCATATGGATATGCCAGCATTGGTAGATTCCCTAGCTGGACCACTTGCGACCATATTCGCTGAGATCCACGGCCTACGACAGATGGTGTATCGGCTTTGTGACCTCGTCGTCACTGAGCGTGCTTTTGTTACTAGTTCATCGACGGCCTCTTCGATAAAATCTCCTTCATCCTCTCCTCCTTCCTCATCCCATGGTGTACCTTCAGCTCCACCTGCTAGCCAGGCCCACGTTGCCACCATCCTTTCGATCCTCCACTCTCCTGCTACCACGATGCCACCTCAAGATGACATGTCCTCGTGTAGTCATTCCACTTGTGTGTGCACGCAGCTTCGGTGTCAGTAGTCCACATGACGTGCTCGTGCCAGTTTTAATACATCCTCCACTTCTTCGTTGCTGTCCCTGTCGAGGAGGAGTGTGGTCACTGCGCATTGCTTGCTATGACCGTAGCAACAGGATCTGCACTTACGCCGTGCTATGGTGCCCGAGCGTCAGCTCAGGCAGATTTAGATGATAGGATGACAGCACGTGACGTGGAGCTTGATCCCAAAATGGCGTTCATGGTGGAGACTTGTGTGTCATTGAGCTCGACATCCACGTCCGGGCTGGATCCAAATCTTCCGCAGCATTAGGTTATATCAGGAGGAGGGCATGCACGGCATCCTTGGGCAGTGCCACCCGCGGCTCTGACTGGTGGCGGCCCAACGTTTGCATAGGAATCCCGTACAGATTGGGATGCGTCTACCGGAATTCTGGGGGAGATTTTGTAGTAGGCTCACACCAATCCGACGGAGGTTGGAGTGCTTTGGACATGCATGTCATCGAGGTCGACACCTACGCTAGGGTAGGAGCCGGACATTCTGGAGCAATAGGTTGCATTAGGAGGAGTGCAGGTCCGGTGTGCATGGGTGATTCCACTCGCGACTCTGACCGATAGCGGCTCGGCGATGGCACAGGAGTATTGTGCGGATGAGGATGCCCCATACAGACTTCCAAGGGCGTTGGTGCACGAGGCTCACACTAGCCCGATAGCGGTCGCAGTGCATGAGCAAAGTCGGCCAGCTGGTGTTTTAAAGGTTCAGGCATTCTTGAGAGTAGCATTTTTGAGAGTTGTCACTCGGACATGTGCTGCATCAGATAGAGCAGGCTCCACCATGTCCTCTGCGCTACGTGAGGACCAGTTTTAGCATGAGAAGTTGCCCATGTTCCTAGAGTCTATGGGTTCCCGTGCACAGGATGGAGCAGCGATACACATGACGGAGTCAGATGGTGGTCTTCACTCTATTATCAAGCAGGTGGCACCGACTAGCCTTCCCGGCAAGACGGTACGTGAATGCAAGCTACGCTTGTTGGACGTCTTGACGGGCATTGTCGAGCCGGAGTCTTGCACAGTTGTGTCCACTATGCCGCCCGTTGATGAAAGCGGAGGAGATCCGACCACGCAGATGGAGTCACCACGTCAGCAAGAGCTAAGTTCTTCCCTACTGTATTCACCGATTGGTGACCCTACTGATCACATCGACGCTGCGAGTGGCAATACGTGCGCAGATGACATTTCCACATGCTCCACGGACTCTAACGACTCCTCCTCCTCTCTAGACACGCGATCGCTCATTCTTTCTCGCATGACAGACACGAGCTGTGGTGTGGATATAATACTTGCAGCTACATCCGATGTTCTAGCGTCTCGACACATTTTCAGTTTGGTTGACCCCCAGATAAATACAATAGTACTAGTTCCATCATCTTCAGCAGTAGAGATGTAAATGGAGCTGTACTTGCAACTTCTACAGTCTACGTGTGTAGCATCCAGTGAGACAGAGTTTATCCTACGCGAGGTAGACATGGGCCACCTCCGCATGTCCGAGGTAGATTACACTGACCTGCAGGAGCATGTATTGATGCTGTAGCGGGAGGTGATGGAAATGCGTGAGCGATTGTCAGAGGAGGGGAGCACCAGTACTATCGGTACGAGCTTTCCACTACCAGGATCTTGCACACCCATACTCAAGGAGGATCTTGTAGCAGCTCTAAGATTGACGTTCGATGGAGACACTACCACAAGAGAGCTGAGCGTGCCTTCAGTATGCGCCATCATCATTCCTGTCGACTCCATCATTGCTCCTCCTTCTGTTGCTGCCATCAAGCACCTTCATCCACCCGACTCAGTTGCTCCATCATCACCTTCATCCATGAGTGGTGATCCGGTATGTCGCTCCAGCCCTCCTCTTCTGGCGGTACAACCCTTTACCTCAGGGTGCTCCTCGGAGGCCAGCTCTACCACTTCATCCACGCTCGCGTGCTGCTTGCCCATTCCCTTTCCTTTGGTGTACACAGATGCATCGCGGTAGAGCGGAGAGAGGCGAGACTGTGAGTTGGGAGCCTTGGCAGTCACGCGAGGACTGGTACACTCCAGGTGATGCAGCAGCAACGTGAGGAGTCGTAGCCGGAGACACCACTTCGTCTTTGAGGGTGGGAGCCGACTCATTCATAATTGGGGGAGCTATCTCTATATGATGGAGAGACCAAATGATTCATTATCAAGGTTATGTTCAGCTACAGCATCACCATCTCCATCGAGGACATCGACGCTAATTTCATCTGCCCAGGGGGAGTGTTGTGTGGACCTCGACTTGACACGACGTCATGGGAGATGCATGTCGAGGTCCATGCTCTACTATGAGCATACTACAGCATCCGGCGTGTGGCTCATGCTACGTGCCTGTACAGCTGCATGTGGATGGTAGCACATTGTTGGTCGAGACCAGGACACTTGGTGGGTTGTACCAGTGTCACGAGCAGACCATGTGATTGTGTCTTGGGATGTGGCTATACTACGTGTGGCATGTGCATGCGAGCTAGGTCGCTCTTAGTGGTCGAGACCCGGACACGTGGTGAGTTGCACCCGTGTTACGAGGAGATCCCCCGATGATCCTCTGTTTGGTTGATGATGCTATTCTGTTGGATTGCTCATAGCGGTCGAGACCCGGGCACTCGTACCGCCAGTGTCACGAGGAGACCCGCTTGTCGTCTGACATGTGTCTAATGTGCATTACACTAGTTTGTGCGCGTGTACATCACTCCACTCATGGTCGAGACCCAGACACTTGGTAGGATGTGCCAGTGTCTAGGGAGACCTTAGATGGGTAGCACATGTGTATGTGTGTGAGTTCACTTCTGCTTGTTATGGCTTGGCATACACTGTTGTTCCGTGCCTTGGCTAACATCTTCTGCCGTTGACGGCCATGTCAGCCGGGGGGAGTGCTGGTTTGTGTGGCTTCCA
Organism: Penium margaritaceum; assembly: GCA_023375785.1. Lineage (NCBI taxonomy): Eukaryota > Viridiplantae > Streptophyta > Zygnematophyceae > Desmidiales > Peniaceae > Penium > Penium margaritaceum. The sequence goes on from SZWC01026884.1 coordinate 27,607, forward strand.
CCCATCACGACCGATGCCGATGGATTACCCATATACCCACATTGGTGGTACATGGTTGAGGGGGGCGTGAAGACACGACAGGCCTCCAAAGTGTCCCGAGACTTCTCCAACTTCTACGAAAGTGCCTGCGAGACGCGGTCGATGCGTTCCGGCAGCCGTATGGGCTTGTCGGGAACTAAGAGATTTTTCTCGGTGTGTTGTGACCTGCGTACCCGGTGGACCATACCAGTGCAACAAGGAGACCCAATGGTTTTCGTAGGGCTTCCGACGTTCAGAAAGCCGTTTGCAATGTTTGGACGCTGATTTTGAGTGATTCTAGCACTACTCGTGTTTTCTCGGTGGTCGAGACCCAGGCACTCGGAGAGCTGTTCCGGTGCCTCGAGGAGACCACCTTTATTGTTCTCGTGGTGTATGTAGTGTGTTATTCCTACTGACTCGTTTGGGTTCAGTGGGGATGACGGGGCCCAGTGCGGCTTGTTGTCGGCGCCCTTACATAAGCCCGCTAGGGGCTCATTTGTACTTTCTCCTTGTTCTTTCATATTGTGCATTATAGACCTAGCCATATGTGGCAGTCTTGTTGTCTTGCATTGCACTCACACACAGAGCTCATGTTTGTGTTTGCATGGGCCTGCATGCCCTAATTCATTTCCATCTCGCACTTTCTCCCCTGCGCAGCTGAGAGAACAGCTGGCACGTCCTCTTTACACTGCCACGCTGCTCGCAGTCCTGCGAGTTCCGCCATCAGTTGTTCATGGCGGATAGTAGCCATTGCAGGTAGCCGCTTTGGAGCATTCGGTGGGGTCTGGCCAGAGGTGACAGCAAAATTTGGGCTTCGCAGCACTTGTCACCTGCTATGAAGTGGAGCAACAACTCAGCCGCCTGCTGCATTCTCCGCGACAGCCGCAATCCCACTCTGGCCCGCAGCTGCTGCATTATCCGCGGCTGTTGAGCACCATTGCCAGCAGCCTTGCCAAGAACCCGCACCTGCAGCAGAGCTTTCAGCCAACAGCTGCAGTCGACTGTTACGATAGCTCTAGCAGCAGCAGCGGCTCTCCACTTCAACGTAGCCGAGCATGGAGGAGCAGAAGCAGCCGCGGCAGACGCAGCTGCACCTTCACAACCGCAACAACAGCACCACCTTGGTGGTACTGACAGCCACACAAGCTCACCACAAGGCACCAGGCGTAGCGCCATCTTGTGAGCACTACGAGGACCGTCCTGTGTGCTAGCAACACTCCCGTGAGTCCTACGCGACCGAGGCCACCGTACCCTCATCTGCAAGTGCGGCACAATGTGTGGTAAGCCCCTCACACCCCTATGCTCATGGGGGGGTTCAGTCACACTCCGCACCTGAGGTGGACACTGCTGCAGCAAGCTTGCATGCGCGGTTACACTAGGACGCTCTTGACCTCTCTCTCACACTCACACGTGCTACCACAACTATTATAAATGCTGTCGCTATAACTACCACCACATTTGCTTCTGTAGCTCGTGCATCTCACGCCCTCGCCTCTACTTCGACAGGAAAAGCAACGGAGTCGTATATTGAGGCAGCAGTTATAGCCGAGCCCATCGCTATAGTAATTGTAGATCTAGGCACACGAATTGCTGTAGCTCCATCCGCCGTTGCCTGTGCTACAAACTCTGCTGTAACTGTTGTCTCCTCCACCACATCAGCCATCCACAACTCCACCGCCACTCCCGTCACATCAACTTCTTCTGCAGTATCGGCCACCACCAGCCTTGTCACAGCTGCTGTCTCCATCTGCAGCCATGACTACCATGGAGGCTGCTCTTACCACCGGTGTTCTAGACCTAGTGGTGCTAGTTGCATCCATAGTGTCTGTCCTCTCTGCTGTTGCAGCTGCTGCTGTTCCTCCACTTTTTGCCCTTCTCCACAATCTATCACCTCCTACTGGTGCATGAGGATTGCCTGTGCACCTGCCTCTTCTGCTGGTTCTGTCTCCCCCTTCTATGTGGTGGCTTGTGTATCTGACTGGGGTTGGGTTGTCCTGCAGCACAGCTCCTACGTGCCTTGGAAACTCTCTGTGTTCACATGCCCACTGGGGTTGGGGAAACTCTGCCAAAAATTTTCGGGCAGGACCTCATCATTGTCACCATCCCTGGTGAAAACGAGTTAGCAATAGCTGACTTGCAATGTTAGCTAAACCTCACTCGCAAAGGCTCAACAATAGGCTGAAGATCACATCAAGGTTGCGAATGATAATCGTGTGGCCTTTGCTCATGATGTCATCGCTATTGTGTCGTAGTATCTCGCTGTTGTGTCAGTTCCTTCCATTGCTGCTTTTGCTGGGACCAGTGCTGCTGCCACTTCCACTCCATCTGTTGCAGACACCGCTGCTGCTGCCAACCTCACCATTGTCACTTGTCAGCATGACTTCTTCTCCCAGCCTCCAATCCTGGCAGCTGTACTTGCCTTCTCCTCCTGGGAGATGCACTTTAGTACTTGGGCTCAGGGGGAACGTTTGTGGGAGTACTACTTTCGAGCAGTCATGCCTTTCACCCATGTTGTCGTCGAATCTGCTCGCGATGTGCGTGCCCTTATTGCCATTGCACCAGAGACCTTAGTCGACGATGTCGGCACCTACAATGATGACCCTGCTATTCACTGTCTGGCTGATCCAATCGGTGCTTACACCATGCTGCATTGTCGCACTACTGTTATTGGTCAGGTAGCTCAGAGTACGCTCACCATCTAGTTCAACATGCTCCTGATGAGTGTAGATGAAACTGCTTAGTGGGCTTGCGGTTTCAAAATGCTTTACGAGCTTGGGGAGGCTTCCCCAGGTCAACTGTCAGCCGTCCACACCATGGTTAATGGCTTGACTCCTGAACTGTCTGATCTTCTCCACGACGTCATGGCTGATGAGCTGCAACGTCTTGCCTCTCAGCCGGTCCCTCCCAGGTTCCCACCTGGTGTTGGTGCTCTCTGGAACTTCACAGCTGAGCATCTTACTGCATGGTGGACCAGCCTATAGCACAAATGCATGCACCGTGTATCAGTGGCCGGCATTGCCGCTGCCACCATTGCCTCCTCTTCTTCCTCTCCTACCTCTGCATCCGCCTCCACCACCTCATCTTCACCCTCCACGTCTACAGCCATAGCTCTTGCCTCCCAGGGCAGTGGACGTGGACACGGTCATGGCCAGGGCAAGGGGAAGACCAAGAACAAAGTACCATCTCGTGTTCCTGGTGAGATGGTCTACTGGAACTGTGGATAATCTGAGCATTCTGCTCGTACATGCCCCATGCCCCCTGACGACCTCTGTCTTGTACACGCCATGCGTACCCACTGGGCGTGTATTGGCGGCTCCTTCTCTTCCTCAGCCATTAGCTGCAGCTCCAGCTCCAACACCACCTCAGGTCCACCAGCCCCTCCTCTGTGCAGGTCTACTCCACCGCTGGTGTTCCACCCGCTCCGTCCATCCAGCACCCCTGGGAATGGCTGCCACCCTATGTAGCGCCAGTCTATGCAGGCCCTCCCTCGCCTGCCTATGTTGCCCTCCGTTGTATCCTTCATCCTTTGGGTCCGCTCCTCCGTCGTCTACACCTTGGGTTGACGGCAAGCGCCAGCTGGAGCAGTCTCTTATCCAAAGCTTTCACCTTTACAATCAGGGAGGTGAGAGTGTGGCTTCGTTGGCCAGAGGTCTTGCGTGTCAAAGTGATAGTGTTCTTTGTGGTAACCTCCCGGGCCATGTTCTTGGGTCCGCATCTGTCCCGTGGGTCGAGCATTGGCATTCGGTCTCTCTTCCTCATTGTCTTGCTTTGTGTTCTTCGTCTCCTCCCTCCGTTGGCACTGTTGCCACCTGTGGTGTCCTCCCTCACACTCGTGTCTCCA
>SZWC01026885.1:0-5000 GCA_023375785.1 Penium margaritaceum
TATATCTATATCTATATCTATATCTATATCTATATCTATATCTATATCTATATCTTTATCTATATCTATATCTATATCTACATCTATATCTATATCTAAATCTATATCTATATCCATATCTATATCTATATCTATATCTATATCTATATCTATATCTATATCTATATCTATATCTATATCTATATCTATATCTATACCTATATCTATATCTATATCTATATCTATATCCATATCTATATCTAAACATCATCACAAGATATAACAATACAAAGAGGGGAGTATAGAGCAATGTTATGATAAGGCTCATAATCATCCTTTTTGTGTAAAAACAGCCAACTAAAGCAATCATTACATTCAAACCACACTTTTCAACGACACCACAAGGCCAACATCATTCCCTTGGTATCATCAACAATGACTAGTGCCGACAACAGATTTTTTTTAACATCATCAATTTCCTTAGCATTGTTAAGGATGATAGAGGTCATCCTTGTGCACCTTGCGTGAACTCAAAACAAGGCCCAAATAATTTTCTATAACCATGAGAAGTGAAATTTCCAATGGTTCCACATTTTGCAAATGGAAACAAATAATGATTTTGTCAAATCTTTAAGTAGACAAATTTCTTATGGCATTCATAGACATCACCAAAAACTACATTCAAACATGTTCACCTGTCAAATGTTTGGCATTTGTCAAAACGTTTCACAAGTGGTTTGTGAAGTAGGCATGAAGCAATGACCAAGCTACAACTTCCCCACTCAAACAATTTTGGCGAGTTCACTAGTAATGCCTTTTTCCCTGTACTCACGAGGGATGGCATCAAGAACATTTAACATCATTCATTCTGTAACAAAATGGTGTGGCACAAAGTTACCATTCTACTCTTCACATGCTACAAGATAAACTTCTTTCATTATAAATCCAAGATTCGTGGTGGCCAAAAGCACTTTAACAAGGGACGTGGGTCAAAATTTGTTTGCCAAGAGCGAGCATCCCCATGATGACTCAAAATGTAGCACCACACAACAAGAAGGCTTCTATCAGTAGTATTTACACGTTTGGCTACATGACTCTCTACCAACTATGTAAACAATGAAAACATAAATTGGAAACAAGGCCACATTGGAAATCTACATCTACCAATGTGAAATTAAAAAGGAATGGATTTTGTAAAACATCACAACCCAAAACTACATCAACAAGTATGATGCCATCTAAAGAACAAAACATGGACTGAGATGAAAGCCGAGATGTTTCAAAACATCTCTTAGAATGAACCATGATCTTTGTTAAAAGTGGAGAAGTAAGAATTCACCCAGATGGAGCTATGATAGTCGCATGATAAGAAAATGGAGGTGGAGAACACCAACATGATCAATGTTGGCCATCTCCTTGTACACAACAAAAAAAGGTGATGAAGGATTTTATTGAGTACAGTCCCCTCTACTTGAGCAAGACAAGCACTAAATTAATGGATGGGGTCTTTGAGAGCCTTCCATCATTTAGCTTTAGATTTATATATAGATGAATATAGATAGAGATCGAGATAAATAACTATATAAATTTTTGTATAATTCAGATCACTATATAGATCAAGATATAGATATTTTACGTATTAAGACATTAATACACATAAATAAATAGAAAAAGTATTATTATTATCATGAAATGATTTATAAATAAATTGATATCAATATATAGATAAAATATTTTTATTATTGATGAATTAAAAAACATATAAATAGATTTCAATTGAATCACATAAATACATTTTTAGTTTTTATATTGTCATGTAAAAAATCGGAATTTCAAAAAGGAAGTCATTGTTTTTGAAATTGATGAAGTTTTATAAACAAAGTTCCATGTGGATGATTCTATAATATTGAATTCTAATTCAGGCGGAAATCAATATTTCCATACATATGATTGTATAAAAAGGAAGGAGTATTGTTTGGACTACAATTGTATGCTTACATTGTTTTCTATTCTCTATTAATGTAAATATGGATGTATAAGTGCATAAGTAAATACATGATGTCAAATTTATACATAGAATAGTTCTGTTAATGTTATTTGGTTCGGTTTATACAGGTTTAGAAGATTCGGTTTGCATATCATCACATTTTTCATCATTCACATCACATCGAATAGGGGTCCAATCATTTGTTATGATGTTTCATGTTTTCCAGATTAGTATTTTTTCCATAGGAAATTTTCATCATCTTGAAGTTAGTCTTGTTTTATCAGCTTTGGCAGTTATTGCTGTGTTGTTATCATCTTCGTTGTCTAGGTGGTATACATGAGCACCCTAAGTTTATTCTGATCCTGAAAGTAACTTTGTCCTGCGTGAGGTATGTTCACGCCATTTTAGTGTAGAGTCGTTCGTTGTGGCGTTTGGTGTCACTTGCAGTCACAAAGACCGGAATGGGGGGACCTAGTCCTCAGACTCGCACATAAACAACTTCGCGTCCACACTCGCAGTTTTAACTACACCCATCGAAGGCGCAAAAACTAACACTCCCCGCGCAATATTTTCACAGTTCGCTACCCCCGTCAAGGACTTCGATGACGTTCTGACAAAGAAAGGTTTCTAAGAGAGGATGGTGGTTTCGGACCGCTAGACGGAAAAGCTGATACGGGAAGTGGTGGGTGGGAGTTGTCATTTCCCCCATTCAATTCTGGGCCGTGGATGGGAAAAGGTTAAAAACATTTCGCCCACCTCTTTTGCCCATTTTTTCCATGGACACTGTCTGTCCACCGGCAACATTCATTCAACAGTCTGAAAACTAGTTCAATGTTTCTCTTCCAATTGGCCAAATAGAGACCTGTCCACATGAGCCTCGATAGCTGAGGCGAAACCGTAGGAAAAAGGATGACAGTTGAGATTGAATATTGGGTTCTAAAGACGGCTTAGATCACGCCACCTGTCTTCAGCGGGTCCGAGGTGATCGAGATGCGGTGGTTGATGCAACAAAAATGTTGTGGACATGCGTGGGCAAATGGAAGAGGGTGAAACAATGTTCTCCCATTCCCAGTGGCCGCCCTGTTCTAGGAAATTTGGTCATATGACAGGAGGCAAAACAAGCCCAGTCAACAAAACTCTTCTTAGGTCACTGCCGTCAATATCCGGAATTGTGGAAGAGATGAACACGTCATCATTTTCCAAAACTGCTGACGGCTGGCGACCAGGCGTAACGGAGAGGCAGCGTAACACGAGCATATCACTAGCGGCCACTTAACAGGGTTAGCACTAGAGAGATGCGTGGCCACGGCTGGGAAAGGGTGAAGCCTATTTCATCCACTTCCCTTCACCAACGCACGTCCGCGACCTTTACGGTCTCGCACCGCCAAAGGGAGTCAGGCATCATGGGCATTGCGGACCAGGGGATATCCTTGTAGCAGGCCGAACGTTTCGCGGCTTGATCGCAGCCGTCGCCTTCATCCCATCGTCGATTGAAATCAACCTTGGCTTTGTACACTTTCCTCCCCTCTCCATGTGGAGAGGCCCATCGGAGACTGACTGGAACTGGACAATTGGACCGCTTTTCAGAGATTCAAATCAACCCCTTGGGGTGGACATGAAGTGTCCATGGAGAAAGTGGGTGAAAAATGTGTGCGAAACGTTTTCAACCCCTCCCCAGCCGTGGCCCGTATAGTCGGTTTTAACACATCATGGTTGCGATCGTCAAAAATGATAGGCGGAATCGGTGTTATAAATTAAGGCCGACAAACCAACGTAATCAGTACACATCACCCAAATGCAGCGACAAATCTTTTTCAGCCTACTTATGGCTGGAAAAAGATTACGTAATCCAAGAGAAAACATTGCTTTGAAAGATCTTCTTCAGCCTACTTATAGACTCTAGCAGTCCTATAAACATACGTGCCTAAATTTGAAAAAAGGGTATCCAGATTCATTAAAGAGAAATTTGAGCAGGGAAGGCTTAATCCACGCGCGCTAACCGGAACATGTGTGGGTACACGCGCGCTAACGAATTGAACATTCTATACGCGAAGTAAATCAGGAGCAAGTGGTTGACTGCCAGCACTAGAGACTAAGGGCCCCTGCGCGTAGTTGATGTCTTTAGAAGGGAAATCATGAAGAACATATGCATTAACTAATAATCGGATAGTACAAAACATTTCATACAGGTTCGGAAGGATTTCATGATCCAACGATGCGGAGGAAAGAAGTTTGCATACCAAAATAGATGGCAAAGCCACCTGCACATCCGAACATCGATCATCTAAGAAGTCATGGGTAAAATACAAAACAGTCAGGGAAAACAAGCACACAACCTTCGGGAGGGCAATGCGTTAAAGAATGGAAACAAAAAACAATCCCTCAGAAAGAAGAAACTGTTTCTACGACAGAAAACCAGAACAGATTAAAATGCAGATAACAGACAAATGGACGCACCTTCATAATTTTATGTAAAACATAGATTTAACTCATGATAAGATTTGAAAAACACTAACGTGAAGAAGGAACAATTGACCTACGAGTAAAACATATGAAAAAAATAATGTAATCAATTTTTGTTCAAATAAGGAGTGAAATAAAAATTTTGGTGACATTCATTTAAAACATTATATCAATAAAGATTCAGAGTTTTATTGAAACAAGTAACATGAATATACTTAGATAAAAGTTGAATAAAATTATACATACATAGATATCATGTTTATATAGATATAAATGTACATGTAGATAAAAATATGAATATACATGCTAATAAGGATATAGATGAATATGGATATAGATAAAGATCAAAATATAGATATAAACATGGATATGCATATAGATATCATCATAAAAATAAACATATTTTTAGATCGGTGTACACTTAAATGTAGATGTAGATACATATAAGTATAGAGATATAGAAAAATGAATAGAGGTATCGATGTATATATAGATATACATAAAGATATAGATATGTATATAAAAATAAATAAAGATATAGGTATAGATATAGATAAAGATGTCAATGTTG
>SZWC01026885.1:7500-11230 GCA_023375785.1 Penium margaritaceum
ATATGGTTTTTGCTCAGGCTAATTATCACGTTTTTATTGACTCAAAATTGTTTAAACAGAGTTCTTTACACAGGGGATGATGTTGGGTTTTGCGCAGAATGAGCTTCTCATCTCTCCATTTGTTGCCAATGTCATTAATAATTTCAAGAAGAGTCTATGATGTAGAAAGTGGCCGCAGAGGCCTAGGAGAGGGAGTGAGAGAGGGATGAGGGAGAGCGGGAGAGAGAGAGAGAGAGAGAGAGAGAGAGAGAGAGAGAGAGAGAGAGAGAGAGACCTGAGAGCGAGAGCTCTCGGGTTTTAGGAGGGGGTGCGACACTAAGTCGCAGAGGAAGGCAGGGGCTCTCGAGATCTGTGAGGGGCGGGGCTCTCAAGAGTTGTAAGGAGGGGGGTGGATTTAGGAGAGCAAAGTTAGAAGTTTTTGGAAAGAAGTGACTAAAACCAGAACGAGGACCGCCCCCTACCAGGTCGGCCTCGCCTAGCTGCTGACATCAGCGGATTGGAGNGGGAGAGAGGGAGAGAGAGAGAGAGAGAGAGAGAGAGAGAGACCTGAGAGTGAGAGCTCTCGGGTTTTAGGAGGGGGCGCGACACTAAGTCGCAGAGGAAGGCGGGGGCTCTCAAGATCTGTGAGGGGCGGGGCTCTCAAGAGCTGTAAGGAGGGGGGTGGATTTAGGAGAGCAAAGTTAGAAGTTTTTGGAAAGAAGTGACTAAAACCAGAAGGAGGACCGCCCCCTACCGGGTCGTCCTCGCGCAGCTGCTGACATCAGCGGATTGGAGCATGTTGCGAGGCGCAACATGCTCTAGTGAGGGCATGCGTATGCCCATCCATGGGGCGAGAGGGGCCTTTCTCTCCCTTTCAAGGGGGGAGCAAAAGGCCCCCTTCTGTTGTGCGTGAGTGCGCCGCCTAAGTAACACGCAGATCAGAGGAGTTACGTAGGCTTCCAGTAGTTGCATTTACGGGGGGGCGCACGTGCAGGAGTCAGATAGGTGAGACAAACCCGGTTAGTTTGGGTTTTAGCAGAAGAGAATTAGCTACTTTAACACTACAATGCAAGCGCTAGTGGGCACCCAAGCAGAATGCTTGAACATCACACCACAAGTCACAACCTCATCCGCACGACACTGAGAGCAGAGCACTGGAAGTGCAAAGCTGGTCAACAAAAAGGAGGACAAGACCGGCCGGCAACACGGTGTCTCGAACCGTGGACTCCACCAGCAGAGCCATCCGCCAAGAGCAGCATGGAAGGGCAAGGCACCGAGCATGGACCAGAGCATCTCGTAGGGATCACGACGCCACCGGAAGCACACGAGTAGGAGCGCCATGGAGCAGTCGGGTGGAAGCGTCCGAGTCAGGGACAACCCACAAGAGGCACCATGCCAAGAGAACCCACGTAGAAGCATCTCGCAAGAGGCATCTCGTCAGGAGCACCCCACCAGAAGCGCGAAGCGCACTGCTAGCGCTGAAGCAACGGAGGCCACCAGCCTAGCGACGCACGCCCACAAGACAAGGCACCTCGGCAAGAGGGTTAGGGACCTGCACACGACCGAGCAGGGGCACACAACAGACGAGAGGCAAGAAGAGAGAAAAAGGCAGGGGGGAACGACAAGGGGCATGGGCAAGGACCAAGGAGCGAGACCAGCCGGTGGCGAGGGAGGTCAGAGGACAGCAACCTGCACGTAGCAAAGTGAAAGGGGTGATGCAAGAACAACAGAGAGACTGTCATCGAACAAATGACCATACAGCCTGCCCAGGCAACAAGAGACAGGATAGGAAGGGGAGCGAGGAGAGTCAGTCAGCAGAGGGCAGTGTGCAAAGACCGACCGCGGCGATGCTAGAGGCAAAAGCGGCCTGGTGAAGAGCCTTAGTGAGGAAGTCGGCAAGCTAAATCTCTACGAAGATGAACCGCAGGCAAACATCACCAGCGACGACGACATCACATACGTGGTAGTGTTCGACGTTCATGTGCTTTGTGCAATGGTGAAGCGCACCTGAATTTTTGGCGATGGCTAGACCACTCTTGCTGTTGGTGTACAGGGGCACAGGTAGCATGGGGAGATGGAACTCGCGAAGAAGGCGGAAAAGCCACAAAGCCTCAGTGGCTGCGCTACCCAAGGCCATGTACTCAGCCTCTCTCGTGCTGCAAGCGACGCAACCCTGCTTGCCGCTGCACAAGGAAACTATGGCGGCACCGAGAGGGAAGACGAAGCCACTATGGCTCCGAGCGTCTGCATCGCGGGCGTAATCAATGTCGGCGTAGCTCTCAAGGAGCGGCACGCCCTACACGGCCGGAAAGGCAAGGCCAGTCCGGGCATAACCGATGACATAGCATAGACATACGCAGCTGCACGGAGGTGGGCCGTGCGGGGCTCTCAAGCATACTAAGCAAGGACGTTCACCGCACACTTGATGTCCAGACGGGTGGTGCCGGCAAGGTATGTGAGAGCCCCGACGATGGACTGAAAGGCAACGACAGACTCGTGCTCGTCGGTCACCGTGTTTTGGGCGACACGGAGGGCAAGCTGGGTGTCCAACGGCATGGGGGAGGAGGCAGCGGGGAGAGGCCGTGACAGGTCAACGACAAAGGAGAAGCGGTCGGCGAGAGTAAGGACATAGCGCTCCTAGTGAACAAGGAGACAACTAGGGAGACGCTCGAGCCGCATCCCGAGAAACATGGTCGCGAGACCAAGGTCCTTCATACGGTACGCCAAGGAGAGGAGGCCCTTGGCCTCGAAGATTGCAGTGGAGGACGGCGAGGTGATGAGCAGGTCATCGACGTACACCAAGATGAAGGAAGGCACCACAAGGGTGCCGCCAATGAAGAGGGACGGGTCGGACCGGCTGGGACGGAAGACCCCTTGGACAAGGGTGGAGGTGAGGTCCTCGTTCCAACAGCGAGGGGACTGGCGGAGACCATACAGCACACGCCGAAGGCGACACACCTTTGCGGAGCCATCGGAAAAGCCGGGAGGCTGAACCATGTAGAGCTATTCATCGAGGTAGCCATGAAGAAAAGCATTGTTGACATGCATCTGGTGAAGCTCCCACTGGAAGGAAGCGACCACACAGATGACAACGCGACTCATGGTGAAACGACCGACAAGAGCAAAGGTTTCGCCGAAGTCAATGCCAGGGACCTGGAAGTATCCCTTGGCAGTGAGGTGAGCCGTGTATCGATCAAGCGCACCGGTAGCGGTGAACTTACTACGGAGAACCCATTTGGCCTTGGTCGCCTTCTGATCGCGGGGTAGGTCAGTGAGCTCCAGGACACCATGGTCAGAGAGCGCAGCTAACTCGGCCAAGCACGCTGCGCGCCAAGCGGCGGCGTCAGGACGGGACGAGGCCTTAGCGAGGGTGAGAGGGTCGGAGTCATCAGCACACGAGGGGGAAGAGGCCGTAGGAGGGGCGGAGTTGACTGCGAAGACGCGAACAACGGTTGCAAGAGCACTGAAGAACTGGTGGTTCGTGCAGACATCCACCGCGTGGCACAACTCGAGGTGAAAGAAATGATGACCGTGAGCGAGACCTTGGTGAAAGGTGTATGGGCGGAGGGGGTGGGGACCGAAGGCTGAAAACGGGGAGGAGACGGGGCACGGGTTTGAGCCAGGGGGCATGGTAGAAGGAGTGGTCAGTGAGGCGAGGGAAGGGGAGAGGAGAGAGGCCACATAAACGGAGAGAATGAGAGTGGAGTGGGCCAAGGCAGGCGAGGGTAGAGTGGGGGCAAAAGAGGGCGGA
>SZWC01026888.1:5892-19815 GCA_023375785.1 Penium margaritaceum
CTCTGGCACAACTCTGGCACAACTCTGGCACAACTCTGGCACAACTCTGGCACAACTCTGGCACAACTCTGGCACAACTCTTGCACAACCCTGGCACAACTCTGACCCAACTCTGGCAAGACTCTGGCACAAATCTGGCACAACTCTTATACAATTCTGGCACAACTCTGGTACAACTCTGGTACAACTCTGGCGCAACTCAAACAAAACTCTGGCACAACTTTAACACAACTCTGGAACAACTCTGGCACAACTCTGGCAGAACTCTGGCACAACTCTGACACAACTCTGGCACAACTCTGGCACAACTCTGGCACAACTCTGGCACAGCTCCAGCACAACTCTAGCACAACTCTGGCACAACTCTGGTATGACTCTGGCACAACTCTGGCACACCTTTTGCACAACTGTGGAACAACTCTGGCACAACTCTGGCACGACTCTGGCACTTCTCGGGCACAACTCTGGCACAACTCCGGCACAACTCCGGCACAAGTCTGGCACAACTCTGGCACAACTCTGGCAGAACTCTGGCACAACTCTGGCATAACTCTGGCACAACTCTGGCAAAACTCTGGTACAGCTCTGGCACAACTCTGGCACACCTCTGGTATAACTCTGGCACAACTCTGGCACAACTCTGGCTCAACTCCGGCACAACTCTTGCACAACTCTGGCGCAACTCTGGCACAACTCTGGCACAACCCTGGTACAACTCTGGCACAACTCTGGCACACCTCTTGCACACCTGTGGAACAACTCTGGCACAACTCTGGCACGACTCTGGCACTTCTCGGGCACAACTCTGGCACAACTCCGGCACAACTCCGGCACAAGTCTGGCACAACTCTGGCACAACTCTGGCAGAACTCTGGCACAACTCTGGCATAACTCTGGCACAACTCTGGCAAAACTCTGGTACAGCTCTGGCACAACTCTGGCACACCTCTGGTATAACTCTGGCACAACTCTGGCACAACTCTGGCTCAACTCCGGCACAACTCTTGCACAACTCTGGCGCAACTCTGGCACAACTCTGGCACAACCCTGGTACAACTCTGGCACAACTCTGGCACACCTCTTGCACACCTGTGGAACAACTCTGGCACAACTCTGGCACGACTCTGGCACTTCTCGGGCACAACTCTGGCACAACTCCGGCACAACTCCGGCACAAGTCTGGCACAACTCTGGCACAACTCTGGCAGAACTCTGGCACAACTCTGGCATAACTCTGGCACAACTCTGGCAAAACTCTGGTACAGCTCTGGCACAACTCTGGCACACCTCTGGTATAACTCTGGCACAACTCTGGCACAACTCTGGCTCAACTCCGGCACAACTCTTGCACAACTCTGGCGCAACTCTGGCACAACTCTGGCACAACCCTGGTACAACTCTGGCACAACTCTGGCACACCTCTTGCACACCTGTGGAACAACTCTGGCACAACTCTGGCACGACTCTGGCACTTCTCGGGCACAACTCTGGCACAACTCCGGCACAACTCCGGCACAAGTCTGGCACAACTCTGGCACAACTCTGGCAGAACTCTGGCACAACTCTGGCATAACTCTGGCACAACTCTGGCAAAACTCTGGTACAGCTCTGGCACAACTCTGGCACACCTCTGGTATAACTCTGGCACAACTCTGGCACAACTCTGGCTCAACTCCGGCACAACTCTTGCACAACTCTGGCGCAACTCTGGCACAACTCTGGCACAACCCTGGTACAACTCTGGCACAACTCTGGCACACCTCTTGCACACCTGTGGAACAACTCTGGCACAACTCTGGCACGACTCTGGCACTTCTCGGGCACAACTCTGGCACAACTCCGGCACAACTCCGGCACAAGTCTGGCACAACTCTGGCACAACTCTGGCAGAACTCTGGCACAACTCTGGCATAACTCTGGCACAACTCTGGCAAAACTCTGGTACAGCTCTGGCACAACTCTGGCACACCTCTGGTATAACTCTGGCACAACTCTGGCACAACTCTGGCTCAACTCCGGCACAACTCTTGCACAACTCTGGCGCAACTCTGGCACAACTCTGGCACAACCCTGGTACAACTCTGGCACAACTCTGGCACACCTCTTGCACACCTGTGGAACAACTCTGGCACAACTCTGGCACGACTCTGGCACTTCTCGGGCACAACTCTGGCACAACTCCGGCACAACTCCGGCACAAGTCTGGCACAACTCTGGCACAACTCTGGCAGAACTCTGGCACAACTCTGGCATAACTCTGGCACAACTCTGGCAAAACTCTGGTACAGCTCTGGCACAACTCTGGCACACCTCTGGTATAACTCTGGCACAACTCTGGCACAACTCTGGCTCAACTCCGGCACAACTCTTGCACAACTCTGGCGCAACTCTGGCACAACTCTGGCACAACCCTGGTACAACTCTGGCACAACTCTGGCACACCTCTTGCACACCTGTGGAACAACTCTGGCACAACTCTGGCACGACTCTGGCACTTCTCGGGCACAACTCTGGCACAACTCCGGCACAACTCCGGCACAAGTCTGGCACAACTCTGGCACAACTCTGGCAGAACTCTGGCACAACTCTGGCATAACTCTGGCACAACTCTGGCAAAACTCTGGTACAGCTCTGGCACAACTCTGGCACACCTCTGGTATAACTCTGGCACAACTCTGGCACAACTCTGGCTCAACTCCGGCACAACTCTTGCACAACTCTGGCGCAACTCTGGCACAACTCTGGCACAACCCTGGTACAACTCTGGCACAACTCTGGCACACCTCTTGCACACCTGTGGAACAACTCTGGCACAACTCTGGCACGACTCTGGCACTTCTCGGGCACAACTCTGGCACAACTCCGGCACAACTCCGGCACAAGTCTGGCACAACTCTGGCACAACTCTGGCAGAACTCTGGCACAACTCTGGCATAACTCTGGCACAACTCTGGCAAAACTCTGGTACAGCTCTGGCACAACTCTGGCACACCTCTGGTATAACTCTGGCACAACTCTGGCACAACTCTGGCTCAACTCCGGCACAACTCTTGCACAACTCTGGCGCAACTCTGGCACAACTCTGGCACAACCCTGGTACAACTCTGGCACAACTCTGGCACACCTCTTGCACACCTGTGGAACAACTCTGGCACAACTCTGGCACGACTCTGGCACTTCTCGGGCACAACTCTGGCACAACTCCGGCACAACTCCGGCACAAGTCTGGCACAACTCTGGCACAACTCTGGCAGAACTCTGGCACAACTCTGGCATAACTCTGGCACAACTCTGGCAAAACTCTGGTACAGCTCTGGCACAACTCTGGCACACCTCTGGTATAACTCTGGCACAACTCTGGCACAACTCTGGCTCAACTCCGGCACAACTCTTGCACAACTCTGGCGCAACTCTGGCACAACTCTGGCACAACCCTGGTACAACTCTGGCACAACTCTGGCACACCTCTTGCACAACTGTGGAACAACTCTGGCACAACTCTGGCACGACTCTGGCACAACTCGGGCACAACTCTGGCACAACTCCGGCACAACTCCGGCACAACACTGGCACAACTCAAGCACAACTATGGCACAACTCTGGCACGACTATGGCACAACTTTGGCACAGCGCTAGCACAACTCTTGCACAACTCTGGCACAACTCTGTCAGAAATAAAGAAGAGAAACCAGTGCAATGGCCGGAGCACATCCGAGCACTCACAATAAAAGAACCGAACGTATCTCAACGGATTCGCACAACCGAGAACTGTGCGCCGACACTATCACGTCCTCAAGTCTCGGAGCACCTCGACAAACTGCGCCCCGGCAAAACCTTTGTAACACGTCTCTTGAAGAACACGAACTGGCGCTTCCATCTCAGAGGGGTCCTAGCGAAGCCCAAGCACTGCTACTTTAAGGTAGCTTAGTCCAATGTACTCTTGCTTCCGCTATTCTATCAATCAATCATTTCCTTCCATCACTTTCGCAACTGCCATCACTTCCATCCTCGGTCAACTTCCCTTCTTGCATCGCTCAGTTCCGGAACTTGTTACTACCAACCCGCTCAACTCATAACTTGCGTTAAGTCGCGCCATGAGGCCTCCCGTGTCGCCCTTTCCCTTCGGCAAATTCCTGACATGGTATCAGAGCACTAGGTTCCCAGCCCTGGCTAACAGGCTACCATGATTCCAGTAATCTTCTTCACAGTTGCAACTGTGGTTGTTTGCCTCCTTCCATCTCGCGCCGCGCCAGATCATGACAACACGGACGGTGGTTCGCCACCTGAGCCCTCCATTCTCGATGTCGCACAAGTCTCCGTTCAAAATGGAGAACCTCCTTTGCTAACTCTTCTCGCAACTTCTGACTCCCTCTACATTGAACAAGTACTCGACTCAGTGTGTGCTATCCATGCTCTCAAGGATGCTGACATCACCACACCACTGGCAACACCAGTAACCATCACTGGTGCTACCAAGGGAATGACGTCACTCTGCCGCTACTCCGCTACTCTCATATCTCCGGCAGCACCAAGTGGACAGATCCGGGGCTATCATACTCCTGACCTACGACACAACCTCCTCTCCATTCATCAACTCCAAAAGGAAGGTGTAAACATCTTCTTTCCCGCCTATGGTTCAGAAGCCCAACTGACGACAGTGGACAACAAACCGTTGGCAACCTTCACAGTTCGCAACAGCCTCTATCGACTGCAGATTCCTCGCACAACAGCAATCTTTGCTGTTGAAACCGACGTTCAACCCTCCACCTGTGACTGCCGCAGCCTCTCACATCCTCTACTCCTACAGCATCACCGCCTTGGTCACCCAAATTTCAATGCACTTCTCTGACTTCAGGCCAAAAATATGGTCAAAGGCTTGCCACGGCTCTCCCCACTAACTCGTCTTGCAGGACCACCTTGCACTGCTTGCAGTCCTGGAAAACTAAAAGCATCCCCTCACCCTCCTCGAGTCGCTCGAGCAGCAAGACCTCTCGACATCCTTCACATGGATCTTGTGGGACCAATTCGTCCCACCTCCCTTCAAGGCTATGAGTACTTCCTCACCATCGTGGACGACCATTCTCGCTTCGGCGCCACAATTCCTCTCAAGTCTAAGGCCGATGCCAAGCCTGCTTTCATCAAGTGGTCAAAGTATCAGATGANAAAGGCTTGCCACTGCTCTCCCCACTAACTCGTCTTGCAGGACCACCTTGCACTGCTTGCAGTCTTGGAAAACTAAAAGCATCCCCTCACCCTCCTCGAGCCGCTCGAGCAGCAAGACCTCTCGACATCCTTCACATGGATCTTGTGGGACCAATTCGTCCCACCTCCCTTCAAGGCTATGAGTACTTCCTCACCATCGTGGATGACCATTCTCGCTTTGGTGCCACAATTCCTCTCAAGTCTAAGGCCGATGCCAAGCCTGCTTTCATCAAGTGGTCAAAGTATCAGATGAACCGCCTCAACCGGTCCATTGTCAAAATCTGGACAGACAGAGGTGGTGAATTCCTATCTCATGAACTCCGTGAATTCCTGGCAGAACACGGGATTGGGCATGAGATGAGTGTCCCAGAAGCGCCCGAGCAGAATGGAGTGGCAGAAAGACGGAATGGTGACCTGGTCGCTCTCACGCGCACTCTACTTGTGCATGCTGGAGCACCAGAGACTTTCTGGACCTATGCACTCCGCTATGCCACCAGGGTTCACAACTATTATCCAGCCAAGCATCTTCCCGACATCACTCCAGCGGAAGTCTGGCTGGGGTACAAGCCAGATGTCTCCAAACTTCGAGTCTGGGGTTCTACAGCCTACGTCCTACTCAATAAAACTGACAGAGCTCACGCACATCTCTCCAAAGTCGGTCCACGAGCCTCGCGCCGCATGTTTGTGGGATTCGCTCTCAACTCCCCTGGATACTTATTCTACGAGCCTGACCTCAAACGGGAAACCTGCAGCACAGATGTCCACTTTGATGAAATCATTCCTTTCTTCCGACAATCGGCTCCAGTCTCCACTACTCCTCTCACCTGGACACTCTTTCTAGAACAGGCCGCAGTGGCCACAACCCTGGCCGCCTTACCTCCAGCAGTCACTCCCGCCACACCAGCAACTCCTCCAACGGCGACCACTCCACCAACCCTCTCACCTACACACACTCCCACACAACCACGACCAACAGTACTACCACCACTCACTCCTCTCACTCCTGACGTTGATTTCGAAACCGTCTCAGAACATCTGCCAACATTTGGATGACCACTTCCCTCAGCAGGAGTAGTTCCTCCTCCAGCCGCAGCAGCACCTGCACCAACAACAGCAGCAGACACAGCAACCACAGCATGTGGGGCACCAGTCCCAAAAGTGACACCCGTAGCAGAACAGGTGCTCCGACGGTCTACCAGAAACAGAACCGCAGCCTCCCTTATCACCCTAACTGACACAGATGGAGACGTTAACATCCAGGAAGATCGACAGGTAGAGATTCTTTGAACCTCTTTCCTGCCCTCCTGGATTGCAGCTGGAGATGGCCTCAATTCTCTTCGAAGACCAACTCCTCCAATGAATCCGCAACGACAACGCTATCCTCGACTTCCTCTACTCAGCACCACCATTACCACAGCTCCCATCGCCACCCCCAGCACGTATACAGAAGCCGTAAACGGGCCACAAGCAGACCAGTGGCGAGCCGCCATTGCCAACGAACTGGCCTCCTTCAAGGCTACCTCCACCTACACTGATGTACCACGACCAGCTCACACCAATGTGGTCGCAGGGAAATGGGTCTTCCGCGTAAAGACTCATTTGGGGAAGCCACCAGAATTCAAAGCCCGCTATGTGGCAAAGGGGTTCTCACAGCGATATGGCGTGGACTTCTTTGGCACCGTTTCACCAACTGCCAAGCTGACCACTCTACGAGCCCTACTACACATTGCAGCCACTAAAGACATGGAGCTGCATGCCATGGACGTGTCCACAGCCTTTCTCCAAGGGGACTTGAATGAAACTATGTACCTGGCGTGTCCGGAAGGCTACACACCAGACCAGCCTAACACTGTTTGGAAGCTACATCGCCCAGTCTATGGGCTCAAACAGTCTCCTCGAGAATGGCATGCCAAACTCCGAACAACTCTCCTTGACCTGGGATTCACAGTTTCCACTGCCGATCCCAGTCTGTTCCTACGCTCCCGACCAGATGAGCAAACCTACATCCTGGTCTACGTGGACGATCTTGCTCTCGCCTCCAACAATCCCAGTGCTCTCCAGGATCTGAAGCAAGCACTTCTAGGACGTTTTATCATGAAACATCTTGGGGAACTGACCCATTATCTGGGAATTGACATCAAAAGGGACCGAGAGAAGCGACTCATCACTCTGTCCCAAGAACCCTACATTGCCTCACTTCTGAAGCACTTCGGACTTGAGAACAGCAATGGAGCCCCAACTCCTATGACGGTGGACCACAAGCTTACCTCGCCAGCATACACAGTCTCATCGCCTTCCCCAGAACCGTATCCTGAGCTGGTGGGATCACTCATGTATGCCATGGTCTGCACTCGCCCCGACCTTGCTTTCCCCCTTAGTGTTCTGTCACGATACGTTGGAGAAGGAAATCACAGTGACCAACACTGGAAAGCAGCAAAACGAGTTCTGAGGTACCTAGGAGACACCGCCTCCTTCTATCTTGAGCTGGGAGGAACTCAGCCAATTACACTGGAAGGATACAGCGACTCCTCCTGGGCAGATGATCAAGCCAACCGAAAATCGTCACAGGGTTACGGCTTTCACCTTGGCTCTGGACTGATCAGCTGGCGATCCACCAGGTCCTCTTCTGTTTCACTCTCATCCAGTGAAGCTGAACTGTACGCAGGTACCATGGCTGCCCAAGAAGCCATCTGGCTGAAACATCTCCTACAAGACCTGGGATACCCGCAGCCACTCCCAGTCTTGTGGTGTGACAATCGAAGCACCATCACTCTCACAGAGAATCCAGTCTACCATGGACGAACCAAACACATCGAGTTGTGCTACTTCTTCATCAGGGAAAAAGTGCAGGCAAAATAAATCCTGGTTCGACATGTAGTCTCGAAGGCCAACAGGGCTGACATCTTCACAAAAGCCCTAGACCAGGCCCAACATGCAACTCTGGTGTACCTTCTGGGTCTCAGGACCAGAGACACCTGAAACTTCCATACTGGTTTCCCTTCACGGGGGGTGTCGGAAATAAAGAAGAGAAACCAGTGCAAAGGCCGGAGCACATCCGAGCACTCACAATAAAAGAACCGAACGTATCTCAACGGATACGCACAACCGAGAACCGTGCGCCGACACTATCACGTCCTCAAGTCTCGGAGCACCTCGACAAACTGCACCCCGGCGAAACCTTCGTAACACGTCTCTCGAAGAACACAAACTGGTGCTCCCATCTCGCAGGGGTCCTAGCGAAGCCCAAGCACCAGTACTTTAAGGTAGCTTAGTCCAATGTACTCTTGCTTCCGCTATTCTATCAATCGATGATTTCCTTCCATCACTTTCGCAACTGCCATCACTTCCATCCTCGGTCAACTGCCTGTCTCGCATCGCTCAGTTCCGGAACTTGTTACTACCAACCCGCTCAACTCATAACTTGCGTTAAGTTGCACCACGAGGCCTCCCGTGTTGCCCTTTCCCTTCCGCAAATTCCTGACAAACTCTTGTACAACTCTGGCAAAACTCTGGCGCACCTCTTGGACAACTGTGGAAAAACTCTGGCACAACTCTGGCACGACTCTGGCACAACTCTGGCACAACTCCTGCACAACTCTGGCACAACTCTGGTACAACTCTGATACAATTCTGGCACAACTCTGGCACAACCCTGGCACAACCCTGGCACAAATCTGGCACAACTCTGGTACAACTCTGGCACAACTCCGGCACAACTATGGCACAATCTGGCACAACTCTGGCACAACTCTGGCACAACTCTGGCACAAGTCTTGCAAAACTTTGGCACAACTCTGGCACAACTCTGGCACAACTCCGGCACAACTCCGGCACAACTCTGGCACAACTCTGGCACAACTCCGGCACAACTCCGGCACAACTCTGGCACAACTCTGGCACAACTCCGGCACAACTCCGGCACAACTCTGGCACAACTCTGGCACAACTCCGGCACAACTCCGGCACAACTCTGGCACAACTCTGGCACAACTCCGGCACAACTCCGGCACAACTCTGGCACAACTCTGGCACAACTCCGGCACAACTCCGGCACAACTCTGGCACAACTCTGGCACAACTCCGGCACAACTCCGGCACAACTCTGGCACAACTCTGGCACAACTCCGGCACAACTCCGGCACAACTCTGGCACAACTCTGGCACAACTCCGGCACAACTCCGGCACAACTCTGGCACAACTCTGGCACAACTCCGGCACAACTCCGGCACAACTCTGGCACAACTCTGGCACAACTCCGGCACAACTCCGGCACAACTCTGGCACAACTCTGGCACAACTCCGGCACAACTCCGGCACAACTCTGGCACAACTCTGGCACAACTCCGGCACAACTCCGGCACAACTCTGGCACAACTCTGGCACAACTCCGGCACAACTCCGGCACAACTCTGGCACAACTCTGGCACAACTCCGGCACAACTCCGGCACAACTCTGGCACAACTCTGGCACAACTCCGGCACAACTCTGGCACAATCTGGCACAACTCTGGTACAACTCTGGCACAACTCCGGCACAACTCTGGCACAACTCTGGCACAACTCTGGCACAACTCTGGCAAAACGTTGGCACAACTCTGGCACAGCTCTGCCAAAACTTTAGCACAACTCGGTCACAAATCTGGCACAACTCTGGCACCACTCTGGCACAACCCTTGCACAACTCTGGTACAACTCTGGCACAACTCTGGAAAAACTCTGGCACAACTCTAGCACAACTCTTGCAGAACTCTGGTACAACTCTGGCACAACTCTGGCACAACTCTGGCACAACTCTGGAACAACTCTGGCACAACTCTGGCACAACTCAGGTACAACTCTGGTGAAACTCTGGCACAATTTTGGCACAACTCTGGCACAACTGTGGAACAACTCTGGCATAACTCTGGCACAACTCTGGCACAACTCTGCCACAACTCTGGCACAACTCTTGCACAACGCTGGCACAACTCTGACCCAACTCTGGCAAGACTCTGGCACAAATCTGGCATAACTCTGGCACAACTCTGGCACAACTCTGCCACAACTCTGGCACAACTCTTGCACAACGCTGGCACAACTCTGACCCAACTCTGGCAAGACTCTGGCACAAATCTGGCATAACTCTGGCACAACTCTGGCACAACTCTGCCACAACTCTGGCACAACTCTTGCACAACGCTGGCACAACTCTGACCCAACTCTGGCAAGACTCTGGCACAAATCTGGCATAACTCTGGCACAACTCTGGCACAACTCTGCCACAACTCTGGCACAACTCTTGCACAACGCTGGCACAACTCTGACCCAACTCTGGCAAGACTCTGGCACAAATCTGGCATAACTCTGGCACAACTCTGGCACAACTCTGCCACAACTCTGGCACAACTCTTGCACAACGCTGGCACAACTCTGACCCAACTCTGGCAAGACTCTGGCACAAATCTGGCATAACTCTGGCACAACTCTGGCACAACTCTGCCACAACTCTGGCACAACTCTTGCACAACGCTGGCACAACTCTGACCCAACTCTGGCAAGACTCTGGCACAAATCTGGCATAACTCTGGCACAACTCTGGCACAACTCTGCCACAACTCTGGCACAACTCTTGCACAACGCTGGCACAACTCTGACCCAACTCTGGCAAGACTCTGGCACAAATCTGGCATAACTCTGGCACAACTCTGGCACAACTCTGCCACAACTCTGGCACAACTCTTGCACAACGCTGGCACAACTCTGACCCAACTCTGGCAAGACTCTGGCACAAATCTGGCATAACTCTGGCACAACTCTGGCACAACTCTGCCACAACTCTGGCACAACTCTTGCACAACGCTGGCACAACTCTGACCCAACTCTGGCAAGACTCTGGCACAAATCTGGCATAACTCTGGCACAACTCTGGCACAACTCTGCCACAACTCTGGCACAACTCTTGCACAACGCTGGCACAACTCTGACCCAACTCTGGCAAGACTCTGGCACAAATCTGGCATAACTCTGGCACAACTCTGGCACAACTCTGGCACAACTCTGGCACAACTCTGGCACAACTCTGGCACAACTCTGGCACAACTCTGGCACAACTTTGGCACAACTCTGGCTCAGCTATGACAAAACTCTAGCAAAACTAGGGCATAACTCCGGCATAACTCTGACACCACTCTGGCACAACTCTGGCAGAACTCTGGTACAACTCTGTCACAAATTTGGCAGAACTCTAGCACAACCTTGACACAACTCTGGCACAACTCTGGCACAACTCTGGCAGAACTGTGGCACAACTCTGGCACAACTCTGGCACAACTCTGGCACAACTCTGGCACAACTCCGGCACAAATCTAGCACAACTCTGGCACAACTCTGGCACAACTCTGGCACAACTCTGGGACAACTCTGGTATAACTCTGGCACAACTCTGGCACAACTCTGGCTCAACTCTGGTACAACTCTGGCACAACTCTGGCTGAACTCTGGCAAAACTCTGGCACAACTCTGGCACAACTCTGGCTCAACTCTGGTACAACTCTGGCACAACTCTGGCTGAACTCTGGCAAAACTCTGGCACAACTCTGGCACAACTCTGGCTCAACTCTGGTACAACTCTGGCACAACTCTGGCTGAACTCTGGCAAAACTCTGGCACAACTCTGGCACAACTCTGGCTCAACTCTGGTACAACTCTGGCACAACTCTGGCTGAACTCTGGCAAAACTCTGGCACAACTCTGGCACAACTCTGGCTCAACTCTGGTACAACTCTGGCACAACTCTGGCTGAACTCTGGCAAAACTCTGGCACAACTCTGGCACAACTCTGGCTCAACTCTGGTACAACTCTGGCACAACTCTGGCTGAACTCTGGCAAAACTCTGGCACAACTCTGGCACAACTCTGGCTCAACTCTGGTACAACTCTGGCACAACTCTGGCTGAACTCTGGCAAAACTCTGGCACAACTCTGGCACAACTCTGGCTCAACTCTGGTACAACTCTGGCACAACTCTGGCTGAACTCTGGCAAAACTCTGGCACAACTCTGGCACAACTCTGGCTCAACTCTGGTACAACTCTGGCACAACTCTGGCTGAACTCTGGCAAAACTCTGGCACAACTCTGGCACAACTCTGGCTCAACTCTGGTACAACTCTGGCACAACTCTGGCTGAACTCTGGCAAAACTCTGGCACAACTCTGGCACAACTCTGGCTCAACTCTGGTACAACTCTGGCACAACTCTGGCTGAACTCTGGCAAAACTCTGGCACAACTCTGGCACAACTCTGGCTCAACTCTGGTACAACTCTGGCACAACTCTGGCTGAACTCTGGCAAAACTCTGGCACAACTCTGGCACAACTCTGGCTCAACTCTGGTACAACTCTGGCACAACTCTGGCTGAACTCTGGCAAAACTCTGGCACAACTCTGGCACAACTCTGGCTCAACTCTGGTACAACTCTGGCACAACTCTGGCAGAACTCTGGCACAACACGGGTACAACTCTGGCACAACTCTGGCAAAAATCTAGCACAACGTTGTCACAACTCTGGTACAACTCTTGCACAACTCTGGCTGAACTCTGGCAAAACTCTGGCACAACTCTGGCACAACTCTGGCACAACTATGGTACAAATGTGGCACAACTCTGGTACAGCTCTGGCACAACTCTGTCACAACTCTGGCACAACTCTGGAACAACTCTCGCACAACTCCGGCACAACTCTGGCACAACTCTGGCACAACTCTGGCACAACTCTGGCATAACTATGGCACAACTCTGGCACAGCTCTAGCACAACTTTAGCACAACTCTGGTACAACTCTGGTATGATTCTGGCACAACTCTGGCACACCTTTTGCACAACTGTGGAAAAACTCTGGCACAACTCTGGCACGACTCTGGCACAACCCTGGCACAATTCAGGCACAACTCTGGCACAACTCTGGTACAACTCTGATTCAATTCTGGCACAACTCTGGAACAACTGTGGAACAACTCTCGAACAACCCGGGCACAACCTTGGCACAGATCTGGCACAACTCTGGCACAACTCTGGCACAACTCTGGCACAACTCTGGCACAACCCTGGCACAATCTGGCACAACTCTGGCACAACTCTGGCAAGACTCAGGCACAACTCTGGAACAACTTTGGCACAACTCTGGAACAACTCTGGCACAACTCTGGCACAACTCTGGCACAACCCTGGCACAATCTGGCACAACTCTGGCACAACTCTGGCAAGACTCAGGCACAACTCTGGAACAACTTTGGCACAACTCTGGAACAACTCTGGCACAATTGTGGCAAAACTCTGGCACAACTCTCGCACAACTCTGGCACAACTCTGATCCAACTCTGGCAAGAATCTGGCACAAATCTGGCATAACTCTGGCACAACTCTGGCACAACTCTGGAACAACTCTGGTACAACTCTGGCACAACTCTGGCACAACTGTGGCACAACGTTGGCACAACTCTGCCTCAGCTATGACAAAACTCTAGCAAAACTCGGGCATAACTCCGGCATAACTCTGACACCACTCTGGCACAACTCTGGCACTACTCTGGTACAACTCTGGCACAACTTTTGCAGAACTCTAGCACAACTTTGACACAACTCTGGCACAACTCTGGCACAACTCTTGCAGAACTGTGGCACAACTCTGGCACAACTCTGGCACAACTCTGGCACAACTCTGGCACAACTCCGGCACAACTCT
>SZWC01026889.1:0-24747 GCA_023375785.1 Penium margaritaceum
TATATGTATATGTATATGTATATGTATATGTATATGTATATGTATATGTATATGTATATGTATATGTATATGTATATGTATATGTATATGTATATGTATATGTATATGTATATGTATATGTATATGTATATGTATATGTATATGTATATGTATATGTATATGTATATGTATATGTATATGTATATGTATATGTATATGTATATGTATATGTATTCGTACATGTCGTAATGAGCGTTAAAAAATGATCCACAGGCGGGATTTCATGTATTGGCACAATCTGCATGTTGAAGTGAGGAGCAAACCAATTCATGTCAGCATTCATGACAGGAAGCGACATCTACCTCTAGTTAAACGACCCATGATGTAGCGGCGGTTTCAGGAAGCACCAGAGGTAGAAGCAGTAGAGAATGTGAGTGCAGCCACATATTGCCAACCAATATCTCTTTATATGGAAAAAAGATACCTCAAACGCAGAGACCAAGCGTTTCTGGTTCACATGGAAGCAAGGGAAGTAGAAGAAAGTGCAGCTGCCGAAGCGACAACCTCAACACCTGAAACAATCATAGCCATAGGAAAGGAGTTTTCAGACTTATGGAGGATGTCATAGGATTTTTTTGTGATAATCTACCCCGAGAGTTACCACCGCAATGCAACATCGACGATCAGATAGATGTGAAGCCGGGCAACAGACCGATGATGAAGGGGACCTATCGTATGAGCGATCACAAGTTGAATGAACTCAAGAAGAAGCTAGATGAGATGCCTAGGCATGGCTTCATCCGTCCCTCCAAGTCACCCTATGCAACACCAATAGCTTTTGTGACAAGGAAAATAGGAGAGAAGCGGATGTACATGGACAACTGACTGTTGAATGACATTATCATCAAGAATCGCTACCCCCTTCCCCAAGCAAGTGAACGTTTCGATGAACTCCCATGGACCCAAAAAAGTCGACCTAGGCAGTGCCTATCATCAGATCTGTGTATCTGATAAGGAAGCTGTTCCTCCAAGCGACAGAGACGGCCATTTCACCAGCCGTTTTTTTCACAAAATGATGACGCCTTACGACGGTCAGATCCAGCTTTCAACGGTGTTCCATCTCCGGACCGACAGACAAACCGAGCAAACTAATCAGATTCTCAAACAACTTCTCTGAAATTTATGCGATCCACACAGCACCGATTGCGTAGCGAAACTGCCAATTGCATAACTCGCATATAACTCCACCACTTCCACCGCAACTGGTGAAATACCTTTCGAGGTTGTGTACGACAAAATTCTTGCCACACAAGCAGGATTTCAAAGTCAGAGTAACATCCCCACAGTTGACATTCACCATCGAGATTTTGTGAGCATGTGGGAGGAGACATGGTAGACCCTCGCAAAAATGCAAGCAGCTATGAAACAGACAGCCAACCGACTTCGCAGCGATGATGTGTTCAGCGTTGGAAATTGCGTCCTCCTCAGGTCAGCGAATATGAAAGTCCAAGGACAGGACTTTGCAAAGCTCAAACCCTGATGGTTGGGCCCGTTTGAGATTGAGAAAATTTAAACCACAGTCATTGCTTGACTTTGTCTCCCTAACTGCATGGTGATCCACCCTGTCTTCCACATCAGCAAGCTCAAGCACTCTTGGGATCCCAGTCACAAAATCCTTGATTGAGAGGTCATACCTCCACCTCTTGTACAAGTGGACAGAGAAACGGAGTACGTGTTTGAAGATATCCTCGGACATCAACGCCATGGAAAAATGACCAAGTATCTGGTTAAGTGGCACAGCTACGACACCGCGCACAACAGTTGGGAGCCCTATGAAAATCTCCAGGACGTCGATCATCTGATTCATGGCTACTTTGGCTGTCACCCATCTACATCTACGAGCACCCCGGGATGTCACAACTTAAAGGGGGAGAAGTGTTTCGTCCTTCATGTACACAAGTCCCTAAAACTTGCAAGTGGATATTTCTTTCTTACATTCATGGCCCATCGCGCGCCGACATCCGGATTTTACGTCGTTCGGCCGTAGGGATTTTGCCCAACTGCTGTAACCTCAGGTGTTCTGTTCCAAAAGTTTCTGACAACTTTGACCACTTTCCAAAATGGTCAACAAAAGTGTCTTAAACCATATCGATGTTTCGATATCGTTTGGTTGACTTCTCAATAACGCTTGACTTTTATAAAGAAGTGTGTAATGTTTTCAAAGCCTCCAATTTCTTGTAAGAGCTTCTTGAATCCTCTGCTCACGTTGCAACCTTGCACGTGTCGCTTGGCTCAAACACCAATGACCCAAGATATGCCTTATTCTCATTCTTGGCATTGTATGTATGTGCCCGACACACTTGACACTGATGATTGACGTACACTTACTGCTTCATAACAATTATCCAACTATCGCAAACCCCCAAACCGTCTTTTTCTCGCACCTCATCCCTATGAACTATCTCTGCATAACATACATACACCGCTGCAAACAAGAATGAGGCATATGTTGGATCCATGACGCTCGAGCTAAGTGATGCATGCAAGGTCATGCGGTGAGTGGCTGTTTCAAGAAGCCCCACCGAGAAGTCAAGGGGCTTCAAGAATATTCAGGTGCACCTTTGTAAGAGTCTAGCATTGTCGAGAAGTCGACCGAAAATTATAAGAAAATCCATGTAGTACACGATACTTATGTTGAGCTTTCTGGAAGGTGGTCAAAGCTGTCAGAAAATTCTAAAACGGAACACTGGAGGTTGGGGCAGTTGACCAAAATGCCCTCGGCCGAACGGTGTAAAATTCATGAGGTCGACGCATGTTGGGCTTTGAATGTAATGAAAGAATTCCCTCTTGTGGAGTTCAAGGACTCGTGTACGTTGCAAACGTAACACTCCTCACCCTTGTAGTTGCAACATTGAGTGCGCTAGTAGACGTAGATCGGTGATGGCAAAAGTAGTCGTAGATCACATGATCAACGTCCCAAAAGGTTCTCATATGGTTTCCATACGATGTTTTGCATGGTGTTGTAGTTGTCCCACTTGACAAGATACTCAGTCTTTTTCCCACGGCGTTGATGTCTATGGATATCTTTAACAACTTACCCCATGTCCCTGTCCACTTGTAAAGGAGGCGAAGGTGAGATTTCTTTGCCAGGAAAGTGCGTGCTGGGGTCCTGGTAGTGCTTGGGTTTTGCTGATGTGGAAAAATGGATGAATCACAATGTTGTAAGGTAGGAGAAGTCAAGGGACGATAGGGGTTTGCATTCGCTCGATCTCAAATAGTCCCAACCATTGGAGATTAAGCTTCACAAAGTCCAGTACTTATGGTTTGATGTTTGGTGAGATGATTAGGACACGATTGCCAGTGCCAAACGCGTCATTTCTGCGACTTTGGTCTGTTGCTTGCTTCATGTCTGCTTTAGTCTTTGCAAGGGTTTGTCTTGTCTCTTTCCAAACGGTTTTGAAGTTCCTACGATAGATGCGGGCCGCGGTAACATTGCTCTAACTCTGTAATGTGGCCGGTGTAGAGGGAAGTGTTCTATAAGAAGGAATTTAACCAATTGCGGTGGAAGTGGCAGAGTTGTATGCAAGTTCAGCGGTCGATAGACTAGCCGTCCAATCGATGCCATGGGATTGGTATAAAGTACAAATGAGTTGTTCAAGCATCTGATTCGTCCGCATGGTTTTCCCGTTGGTCTGATGGTGGAATTTCATAGATAGTTGGATCCGACTTCTGTAACATGTCATGAATATGTGCCAAAAACTGCTGCTGAAGCAACCTTCTCTATTGTTGATGATGGTTCGTGGCACACCATGCAGCCGCACGAGTAGGTTTAAAAATGGTTGCGCTGTTCCCTCCGTGATGGCGGTGGTCGTTGTTGGAATGAAGTGCGACATTTCTGAAAATGTGTCTACCATGTCAAGGATGGCGTCATACCCCTGAGGAGTGGCGGGCAGTCCCTTTACAAAAAACATGCTAATGTCGGCCCATGGTTCCGTTGGAACATGTAGTGGTTGGAGTAGACTGGGTGGCAGCTTGCGACAAGATTTTTGTTGCTGAAAGGTGTCACACATTATGTAGAAATTTGCCACATTGGTTTGCATCTTGTCATACAAGGAGTACTTAACCAGCTTCTAGAGCATTTTTTCCTCGCCGAAGTGTCCACCTGTACCGGTGTCATGGCAATCCTCCAATAACGTCCACCGTAGCTCCTTGTTTGGTGGAACAATAACTTTGTGAGAGAATTTCCATCACCAGTAGGGGTCGTGAAACCAGATTTTGGTTTTTTTGTTCCTGCCAAACTCCTCATAACCCTTTGCAAACTGCCTTGCAAGGTACATGTCTCTTTTGATGAGCAACGTGCTGATCTTGGCCATTAAATCTGGTCACCAACTTAGAGAATCCTCAGGATTTCTTTTTCCAGGTTGGTACTTGATGCGGTAGTCCAAGCTGGACTCAAGGAACTCCATCCATCGAATTTGTCAATGGCTTAGATTTGGCCAAGACTTGAGATATCTCATTACTTGATGGTCAATGCGGATGATGCATTGCCGAAATTCTAAGTTGCACCGCCATGTCTTGAACGTGTGCACGATTGTGAGAATTTCTTCTCATGTAGCACACAGTTGAGTTCCGGCCTGCGTAGTTTTTGTGACATGTACGTGACCGGTTGTTCTCGACCGCGGCTGTCTTGGAGGAGAACAGCTCCGATGACTCAAATGATCCCGTTGGTGGCACAAGGTGGGAGATGCATACGGCAGGTCAGTTTGTCCGGAAACTGGCCCAAAGTATTGCTGTAGTTGTAAATAGGTGCACATGTATCCAAAACCAAAACTGTCAAATCTATGGATGCATATTCTTGAGCTGGATACAATGACTGTAGACACACATGGGTCTGGCATCAATCGGTGGATACACAATGCAAAAACATCTCAATTGGACCTAAGGCAAGTCCACCAATAGAATCCTAAAGGGAGTAGTGATGTAGAAAATCTTTGGCACATCCCAACAGCTGTCTTACAGTTGCTGATGGATGGATCAACACGCAAAAACGCTCTGGCACCAGTGGGCTCTACATCAAGAAGGTGCACGAGCATGGACATGGCAATGTGATCACAGGCAGCTCTACAACCAGACAGAGACAGCTCACATCACAAAGGAGTACCCCACCAAGTACTGTCAGAAACCTCTCAAAAGAGGGGCTGATGATGTTAAGCGGGGGAAGGATTACGTTGCACGTAGGAAGTGACAACAGACGTCTGTTGGCTGGCAATTCTGACTTTTGTATCCTTGACATACACGAATTCCTGAACTTTATGCATGGGCACGTCCTTCCTCATATTCATGGCCCAAAGTGCATTAACCTCCAGATTTTTATGCCTGTTTGCCAAGGGAACTTTGGATACCTGCACCGACCTCTAATACTCTCTTCCAGAAGCTTCTTACGGCTGTGACCACTTTCAAGATGTTTCAACGGAACTATCATAAACTGTATTGATGGCTTGATATTGTTTGCTCAAGTTCTTGATGGCACTATGCTTTTACAATGACCTATCTTAACATTCACAAACCCCCCGACTTCTCGACGGAGTTGCTCAAAGAAGCCTTTTACCGCATGATATTGCACGTGTCGCTTGACTCGAGCATCCAAGATTTCAAGTACACCTTCCATCTTTCCATTACATAATCACTCACAAGTGCTGACACTTATCATTGAAGTACAATTATTGCTATGAATAAAACATCTTGTTTTCCCAATTCCTCAATTCAATTATTTCTTCACACTTTCTACCTATGAACCATTCACATTGTGTTCAGTGAAACAATTCATATCAAAATACAATGGCCCTTGAGGGGCAGTAGATAACTTTATCCCAAGGCGGTAACCTTCCACAAGTCTTCAGCACATATTTTCCATCTAGAAGACTACAAAAACCGTGACATTGAAAGGGAGTGGATCGAGCGCATCCGGCAATGAGCATAAGTGAATGGAGAAGAATTCTGCAATGGAGAATCAACAGGATGCAGTCCACAACACTCTCTAATAAAACGAGGATGTAGAGGTTAGCTTCACAGTGAACGGTGCAACTCTGGCAATTCTGGTGACAGATTCCTCGGGCTTGGAAAAACCTTTGCATCTTTTGTTGTCCATCAGGGCTATGCCTCATGGGATGGGAGGAGGCTCTTGCCGACAGGCTCGCTTTGATGATGACTTGTACTAAAAACTGTTGAGAATCGAGAGCCTCAACAACCATCTGCTCCAACAACTCACGGCTATGGAAGAGCTTTTGTGCGTGCGCGTATGAAAAGTAGTACTCACCAAGATAAAAAATCAACTCTTGAGTGAACCACAAATCCAACCGGCACTTTCAAATCCATTCAATCCAGAAAATTTGCAGGGAAAAAACAGTTTGGATATGGTTGAAAAGCTTGCAAGTGTACTTTACCGCTGTTGTCATCGAAAACGATTGAAATAAGATTGATCTCTCAGACTTGCTTTTGCATGTCAGTGCTTTAAGTCGGTGGTCCAATGTAAGAAACATTCAAAAAAGTCAAAAGCCAGAAGGAGCAGGATCAACATCTCACACAACCGCTCTGGCATCATCAACTAGAGGCGTTTTACATCTCAAGCAGATAGATCCGCTGTGATAGAATTCTCTGAATAAATGGAGAACTTGATGAACTTTGTGCATGCCATCTTAACCTGCTTTGGAAAGCTCAATGAAAATCATGATGCATGGAAGAATCTTGAGAACTTACCCCAGTAATCCAATGCGGCAAAGTACACACAACAATTCTGCAAAATTATCACTGACGGTGACATTGTGCTTATGAAATTTCTTTCTACTAGAAAAATGGCCTCAAACACAACATTCACCAAGAAATCACAATAGTTGACATCCACGATATCCTTCCTTGAACGATTGTAATAGCCGACCACATTGACAGTGCCGCCTACAATGCTTGGACACAGGAATCCAACGGCTGTTGACCCTAAAGCCATGATCCATATCATGGTGGCAGGAATTCGTAGTTCGTAGTGACCTTGTCTCTGATGGAGATCAACACCGGTGATCAATGCAACCAACGGTTTTAATGGACCTGAGAGAATCCAGGTAACAACTCACAGGATTGTTTGAAAATGCAGCAACATGCCAAAAAAGGGGGGAAGTCACTGAGAATAAATGAGGGGTCAATACTCAGAAAGTGACAAGAGTAGATGAAAAAACCTCCTTTCCAGTTGGAAATTATGCACCGACCAATGGCTCTTCTGAATGAATGTCAACACTGCACACAAGGGTTTTTTAGATTGTAAAGTTCAACAAGGGGTACAAAGACGATCAAGTAGTGGTACAACTATAGGTGCAACCAAGCGGATGCAAAAGTCACAAAAAAGCACAGGCACTACTAGATGGAGGAGCTTCTTTAAAAAATGTTACCCCAGTGAACCTTGATTTCGAAATTAACTAATTTTGAAGACGTTGACATTCGTCGAAAAGGGACTTTCGTCGATTTCAAAAGTACCACCAAGTTAATTCCAAAGTTGTTTCGTCGATTTCAAAGGTCCACCTCCACTGTTTCGTCGAATCCTCCACCGGGTTCTTTTGTTTTATCTGTCTCGAACCCGCATGCTACTGCCGAAATTATTCTGGGCCTGGAGATTTCAGGCACTTTGATGTGCCTCTCAGTGGCTCTCGAGGCCACCGAGCGCTCCTTGCCTCACGTTTGATGTTCACCGAACGTCAAACGTGAGAGTGATGAGGGTTACGACCCGTGGTAAAGATACTCTTAGGGGTGAGGGTTAGTGGGTGAGACTCCCACATAATCCATGGAACGAGGGTTCCGTGGGTACCTAAACTGGTGCAATGTAAGTTGCATAGGGCACAGTCATTGACTGAAAGACCTCGCCAGAGACTGACCCCTTGTGGTCGTCAAGGGTGCAGCATAGGTTCCCTCACCTCTAAGGCTATCCCAGCCACACACACACACACACACACACACACACACACACACACACACACACACACACACACACACACACACACACAAAACGTGAGAGCAACGAGCATTCAACCGTTCGAAACATCGAACGGTCGAATGTTCGTTGCTCTGAAAGATGAACAAGAAGCAAGAAAACCACACTGAGCTGACAGCTACGTCGAAACAAAAAAAAAACTAGACAACCCCGGTCGTCGAATTCAAGAGTCCACCCCCTAGTTTTCGTCGAATTCAAGAAAACCCCAAAAATAATTACGAAGTGCCAAAAATGTCATCGAATTAATCATGGAACAACTCAATCGTCGAAATCAAAGTTCACTGGGGTAAGTAACAAGATGGTTCAGAAGATTGGTTTACAGATCAATCGGGAGTGTTGAAAGGAGAAGCCATTGACGAAAGTCCACCAATTTGTAACCTTTGTGAATCACTCCAACTGCAAATCATAGAACAATGGGAAGTAAAGAGCTGGAGAATTTTCCCAATGAGTGAGAAAACAACATTGTCAGACGATGTATCTTGTAACAGCACAATCCTTACGTGGATTGCAAAAGTAGTACATTCTGCATCATCATTAATGACAGTGATGAATACCTGTCTGAGATAGAGTGACCACAGTGTAGTGGCGGTTACGAGAAGAAACAGAGAAGGAAGAAACATGGGAAGTTGCAACAGCAACAAGCCAACGCAGGCAACAAACATCTACGATGTGGCTAATAATTACGTGCAACACAGAGCTCAAGTTTGTCTAGTTCACATTGAATGCAGGAAAGTAGAGGAGATTGCAGTAACTAAAGTGATGTAAACAGCCTCATCAGCCTCAACACGTGAAAAACTTTGCAGGTATTTTGGAGGTTTTTGCAGCGATCATCAAGGGATCTTCTCCAAGGATTCCCTCCATAATGCAGCACCGATCATCTTATAGTTCTGAAACTGGCCAGCAGACCGCCCGTCAATGGGACCTACTTTGTAAGCAACCACAAACTGACTGAACTGGACAGGCAGATGGAAAAGATGCTTGGACAGGTGGTCATCAGGCCGTCCATGCCACCATGCGCTGCACTGATACTTTTTATTAAAAAAGATACTAGACAAATACGGATGTGCATGGATCACATGGTATACAATGAGATTACCGTGAGCAGATCAAGTTTTCTACCAACTCTGTTGAGCGGTGATTTTTACCAAATTGACCTACGGATCGGCTATCATCAGATCCACAATATCTGATGAAGGCATCCAGAAGATGATGTTTGTACTCATTACTGGCACTTTGAGTTCATGGCTTTGCCGGTTAAACTCACAAATGTCCAAATGACATTTATGGCAGCCATGAAGAATGTTCTCAGCCTTACCTCAATGAATGTATTGTTACATTTCTCAATGATATCCAGGTGAACTAGATGTCATGTTGGAGGAGCACAATGGATACCTCCAAAAAAATCTTGACATTTTACAAAGGGAGAACTTGTATAGAATATTCTCAACGTGCGACCAATGAAGTGTTTGGGCCATACCATTTGATCAAGTGTTTGGTAGCAGACAGATCACGATGGCCCCGAAGAAAGTGGAGGAGGTCACTGATTGGATTATGCCGACCTATGTTTGTGATTCCTAGACATTTTTGGGTTCTACAACCAATACCTTTTATTCGTAATGGACTACTACTGGGTGTCGATGCATCTCGCTCGTCTCACTCATTACACCACCAAGTGGATGTGGGGAGATAGCAAACACGAGGTGGTCAACTCTTTGAAATACACTTTGACCTCGGCTCCAGTCTTACGATTGGCAGATCCAATGATGGAATACATCATGGCCACCGTGGTGGTGGAGAAAAATTGGTTGTTCATATGCTGGAGAATAGCTGAATAATGTGGCACAATAAAGAAGAGTTTTTGGCAAATGTACGTGCATTCAAGACGTGATGCTGCTATCTTAAATCACAGCAATGTATCGTCCGCACCGATCTCCAAGAACTGAACTACTTTAAGACATAGCCAAATTTGAGCCATCAACAACCTCAATGGATGGATTTCTTTGAGTCCAACTTCGACTATGACATGTTTTACCAGCCTGGAAAAAAAACCAATCTGGCAGATTCCCTTAGTCAGCGATGAGATCTAATGGCTGAATCTGCAAGTTGCTCATCGAACGAGACCTGTACCTTGTGAGGCTGTTCAGAAAAGGATGCAAGGAGTTTGGTGGGTACAAAGAATAAACCTTGGTTCAATGATCTGCATTGGCGATGAGGTGCACTTGGCAGGTCGTTCTCATCCCAAACAACGAGTTACGTTGTTATTTTGTTAGAGGAGTGCCATTAAACCAGTCCACATGGATTTTTTGGCAAGGACGAGATGCAATCCAACACAATCTGCTGCAAGATGTGATATACATGCCAACATCAGAAGTCGAGATAATACAAACCCCTGGATTTTATTCAACTGCTACCGGTGCTTAAAAAAACATGGTTTGGCGTCTCCATGGACTTCATGATGGGTTTGCCTGTCACACCAGAGGTATTTGTTGCAATACTTACGGTGGTCGACCGGATCTTGAAGATGTTATACTTCATTCCGGAGATAACCACAGTCACTGCCAAGGAAAGATCATGAATACTCCTCAATAAGGTCATTTGAATGCATGATTTTCCTCCTCCATGTAAGAAACAAGGATGAGAGCTTCACGTGTAAGTTCATCAGGAGCTGATAACTCGCTAGGATATTTGGATCATTTTATCAACGGCCTTCCCTTCTTAGGAAGACTGGCAGACTTAACGCACTAACCAAACACTCAAGCAATGGTTCCAAAGTCCATGTGAGCTACATGGAACTGACTGGACCGTCAAGCTACCAACAGCGGAGCGCACATGTATCTCTATGACAATCACCGCAAATGGCAAAATCTCCTTCAAGGTCGTTCATGGAAAACTCCCCTCAACTTGATGGGATTGTAGAGTTCGGGAAAAAAACCAGAACTTGACATGCAATGGCAAGGATTCTAGAGATATTGGGACGATACCTGCTAGATGCTTGAAAAAACTCAGGCAACAATAAAGCCGGCAGGTGAAAGGAGTTGGACGGACACCAAAGTCCACATAGGTGATCGCATCCCACTCAACTCGATAAACATTTTCCTAGGGAGAAAGGAATGTTCAAAGCTCAGACCAAAGTTTCTTGGACCATTTATGATCAAGGAGATGTGAAAACCTGTTGTTGTAACACTCCAACTATTAGATAGCATAGCTGTCCACCTGGTGTTCAGGACCTCAATGAGCACATCAGCAGACTCAAACTCTATTGGGACCTCAATGAGCACTTCTCCGACAGAGACGTGCCTCCACCACCTCCTTTCAAAGTGGAAAAGGAAATGGAGTACCCTGTCAAAGAGTTTTTGGAGCATCACCGGCATGGAAAGCTGATAAAGTATTTCATTAAGTGGTACAGCTATGATGCTTAACACAACAATAGGGAGCCCTACGACAACTTCTAGGATTTCAATCATCGGATCAAAAACCATGTTATCTGGCATCAACCTGTCCTTCATAATGTACTAGGACATCGCTGCAAAAATGGAGGGAAGTGTTACGTCCCTGACGTCTGCAGAATCATAAACCCAGTCATTGGGTATTTCTATCCTTACCTATATGGCACACCATGCGTCAAACTCAAGATTTTTTTGCCGATCAGCAAAGACCATATTGGCCAACTACTTTGACCTCCTGTGTTTTTGTTCCAAATAGTTCTGATATGTGCGAGCACTATCCAAAAAAAATGAAACAAAGAAAACGGTGTATTGATGTTTCGATATTGTTTGGTCGGCTTATGAAAAATGCTGGACTTTCTGTCAATACACGTCTCAATATCCTTGAATCCCACCAACCTCTTGAAACAGTTTCACAAATCAGCCTCTCACGATGGGGTGTGACACACATGGCCTTATTAAGATCCCAAGTTTGCCTTAATTTTGTTATCTCTTTTGTATGTATGCGCTTGTCATTTTTGACATTTTTCATCGAAGTACACATACTTCAAACAAAAAATTAATCCAGTCATCCCAACTCCTCAAATCCTTGTCTTCTATGCATCTTCAATCCATGAACTAACAACGACATCCCTCCCACTCCCCGACATCTGTTGATCTCAAGGGCTACAATCAAGGGATTTCACTTTTACGCCAAGCGGAATGTGGATGGTTCACATCCGGATGGTATAGATTAGAAGACCATTGAGGGAAATGAGGCTGATGGATGAATTTTATATTAGAAAATGTAACTTCAATGAAAAGGATCAGAACAAGCGTACATGTATGAGGCATAGTTGGGGTCTTAGGCACCCGAGTTGAGTGACACGTGTAACGTCGTACTATAGGAAGTTGCTTCAAGAAACTGTGCCAAGAATTCAGGATGTTTTGAAGATACCAAGGCTCAACCTTGCAAAAGTTCAGTACCGTCAAGAAGTTGAAAAAAAATAATAAAAAATTTAATACATTTTTAGATACTTTGACACTTCAGGCAAGTGGTTGTACTTGTTGGAACATTCTACAATGGAACATCAAAATTCAGGACAGGTGGCCAAAATGCCCTTGGCCAATCGGCATAAAGATCCAAAGGTCGACGCCTGGTGGGCCATGAATGTAAGGATGGAAATGCCCACATGTAGAGTACGGATTTGTGTACTTTAGGGACGTAACACTCCCACATCCCATTTTGCTATCATGTCCCAGCGCACTGCAATACGTGAGTAGACACTGGCTAAAGGCCCTACCACTTGACAAGATACTTTGTTACTTTTCCATGCTAACGGTGTCCCAAAAAAATTCAACAGTGTAACCTGTGTCCACATCTACTTTGGTTGGAGCTGGAGGAGGCACATCTTTGCCTCTGAAGTACCTGCTCGGGTCCAAATAGAGTTTCATTATGCTGATGTGAAGTAAAAGGTGGATGCTCATAGTTTCAAAGTTTTTTGACAACAAGTGTCTGCATGTCCTCAACCACAAATGGTCCCAACCACATAGATTTGAGTTTTGTGTGGTCATTTCCTCATAAGAAGATGTTTTTTGAGCTGAGTAGGATGCAATGAATGACTTTGAACTTAGTATCTGTCCAGTTCTTGTTGTCTGCTTGCTGCATGATTGCCTGACTCTTCTTAAGCATCTTGCAAGTCTTGTTCCAGATGATTTGAAAGTCTTGTTGTTGTATGTCAATTGCTAGTATGATGCTTGAGTTATACAATTCCAGTGGAGCTTAGGGAACTTTTCCATAGTCCAAATCAAAGAGGTTTTCTCTATTTGTGCTGGAGGTTGTAGAGTTATATCCGAGCTTGAAAATTGGTCAATTGACAGAGAAGCTACTTGAGCATTTGGCTGGTGTGCTGAGTCTACTAATCGGTAAAGGAGTGGAAGGCCGCTAGAAGATGGATCTGACTGAAAAATCTGTCAGATCTGTAGTTGTGTTGTTCCCTCAGCGGTGACCATGGTTATCGTTGGAATGAAGTGTGAAGCCTTCAAGAACCAGTTGACCGCCACGAGTCTTGTGTAAAACTCCTTTGTTGTAATTGGAAAATCCATCACAAAGTCCATGGAGATGTTTGACCATCGTTCTTCTAGTACCGGCAGATGTTGAAGCAAACCCAGGGGCTTAGTACGTCTCTAGTTATGGAATTGGCACATGCGGTAGATGGTGGGGTTTGGGAGGATAGTAGGGACTACCATTAGGAGTGCCTATTTTATTTAGAAGAGGAGGGGGGACTGGGGGAACTTGGATGTGGAGGAGGTCATGCCGTTGTTTGTTAAATCACAAGTCTTGACAGGCACGGTGGATGTGGTCCAAGCAGAGGTTGCATTTTCCTTCATACCGTGTGCCTCCACCTATGGATGTCGCATGTCCTTTGGTCCTAGAAGCAATTCCTAGACTCATGCTTAGGAAAAAAGCTGAGCAAAGACGTGGCTCGGATGTTTACTAGGTGAGTTAACCAGCCGCGTGGTTCCTGTGGGGAGGGGGGTGGGAGGAGCTAGGGAGGGAGGCTGTTATACACACGTATCCTACAGGACTTCCACCAACATGCCACCTGTACCATATGGAGGATGAGGCAAGGGAGCAGTGGCTGCAGAGGGTAGTGACCAAGTTCCATAGACAGAACACGTTCAAGGCATATGACACTCTGAACAATGCCTCATTGGCAGTGACACAATTTGAGGTGTCCGTTACAAGCAAAGCATCTGGCAACAAAGCGATTGGCATTGACATCAGTAGTAAAGATGACTCGATAGGCACTAGCCTGCTGTTTGGCAAATGGAGTTCAAAGGGATTTGTGAAGAGCAGCAGGGGTATGTCAATAAGGCTCTCAGGGTTGATGTTGGATCACCTATGGCAGGTGGTGGTGGGGGACGAGTGGCTCACCCAAATGCTGGCAAAGTTGCTTACTTCAATTTGCTAGGGATGGCTCTATCAGGTGCCTTATCATTTCTTGACAACAAGCGGGCTAATGCATTGGCCAACCCCAATGGGAGGGTGCTGCAGATGATGGTGGGGATGGGAATTTTGCATTTAATGTGGAGGTGGATGGCTATTTAAAGGAGGATCAAGACGGAGATGGCATTGGTCTCACTACAACAAGCACTGAGAATGTTAGTAGAGGGGGCCATAGTGGTCCATTCTAGCATGGAGAAGCTAGAACAGCAGGAAAAGTGTGGTGTCTTGAGCATCAGCATAATGAACATCCACAATTTCATGGAGTGGCAGTGCAAGCCAGGCATTGTGAGTGGCTGATTCCCGGAATTTCCCAATTTCATTATCAACCGTTAAACTTGCACTTCATGGGAGGGGCCTAATATTCTCTTCTTTGGTTGGAGAGGGAGGTAAGATAGGAAGATCCCATCATTACCTTCCTTTGTGCAATAGTTGAATAGGACGCGATCGGGGCCACAAAGGTTGCAATGACAGGGATAAAACGGGTGTTGACATATCTAGAAAACACATGTATACTTTGTCCCATGTAAGAATCAGAGGTGACCTTTGCTGCACAATAGGCGAGGTTGGCAGCTGTGGGCATGGAGGTCCACTTCTACAAAGACCAGTTGTTTCTATCGATGAGCATGGAGCAAGTGCGGAAAGGCATATTGGGGATCCCTTGTGTTGTGGATAGGATGGTGGTGCTCAGGAACCTGATGGGGATAGAGGATTTCTGCCACGCACGTTTAGATGTGGGAGTACACGAACTGGAGAAGACTTTGGAGGTTATTGTGGATCAGTCGGATGTCTACTTGTTCTTCAGCATCCTACGCTAATGCACCACCCGTAAGATGCAACATTTCACAGGGTTGACTCCGCCATCTGAGTAGTGGACCACTCAGTTGAAGCGGTTTGACAAGAAGGTCAGTTTGTGCCTTTGTCAACTATGAGAGTTGGATGGAGACCATGGGATGTGGGAGCTTCGGGAAGTGGCATGTACAGAGTAGTAGGCATGGTTTTGAATCTAGACTGGCCGACTGAGTTTGGTAGTAGTGGGAGACCTTGTCCTCTCCCATTTGTGTGTACAAGGTTCCAATCAAGGCATGTAGTGGGATGCCTCCTCCACCTTTGGATGCCCAGAGTAGGTGGTCAAGGCGAGGAGGATGGGCGAAGAGCATGGACAAGATGAAAATTTGTAGAGCTTTAAGAGCTGGCACTTCAAAGATTTTCTAGCCAAGTGCAGGAGAGGATCGAGGGCTCCAGGATTGGGGGAGTGCAAGCAGGGGAGCTCTAAGACCCCATTCTAGGATCTCTATGATCAATTCCTAGTGTGGCACCTTGGGGAGTTATGGACAATTGTGGTGGTGGAGCTCGGACATGAGGAGGCACTTCTACAATTATTGTTGCTAGCAAGTGTCTAGAGGAGCACATTGGCCCCTGAC
Organism: Penium margaritaceum; assembly: GCA_023375785.1. NCBI lineage: Eukaryota > Viridiplantae > Streptophyta > Zygnematophyceae > Desmidiales > Peniaceae > Penium > Penium margaritaceum. The sequence goes on from SZWC01026889.1 coordinate 15,865, forward strand.
AATAGAACAAGTAAAACTTCACATTTTTGTGATACTTGTGTTCTCAATGAAGTAATGGGATACTTCCCAATGAACAGTATTGTAAGGTATCACAATACATTATGTATGTGTATTTTTTCAAATTACTTCATACATCATTCCCTATTTGTTGTTTCTCTTATAATGTCTCCAAACATACCACATGGATAAGTCCACATGACATGCTTTTTAGTATTTGAAAACAGTTTTACCAAAGAAAAATCAAAATGTGTTTAAATGTTGCACATCTAGACGTTTGTAGAATACAAATTGTTGTATAACACTTAAAATTCATCTAGTGGTCATACATCAGTTATCTTTATCGACCAAGTTGCCATGTTCTTTTTTGCAAAGACATCAAAAATGTTTTTTTCCTCCATGTAATGACCTTCCCTTGATTGTCGTATGTGCCAATGATGAAGGATGAATCAACAACACCTTTTTACTGTATGATGCAAGATCATCTTCTGAATAAACTTGAAACCTTATAATGAGTGTTTTCATCAGGTAACTCATCATTGAAAAAAACTTTAGAAAGCTCCTGAGTATTAATCTTTTGACTTTCTAGACTCATGGGTCTCATGTACAAACAATTAGAGGGATTTAGTAATGTTAACAATTTCAGGGGATCTGATTCACCTTGCTACATACCAAAAATACATGTTCACATTGTGATTCAAAACACATTTCCTGAATGACAACTCAGAAAAGTTAGGGATTATGGGCTACACTTTACAAAATATTCTAGGACCTTATACCATGGGGCGTGGGAGGTTACGCTTTCGTGACCATGAACAACATCGTTCCCAAGTCAAGGTTGGCTTAAATCGAGCATGTTTGTGGCATACATTCTCCTTCACATAGAGCTAGTCTCTACAACCAAATAACAGAAAACAATTTCAATCTGATAGATTTTTTACCACCTCAAAACATCCAAACTACCAAAGAATGAACTTCAGCATGTGGCGAACGTACTCATGAATTCTCAAGAGCAGCTTTATAAAGCATAATGAAACCTCTTCTTGATATTGGAGGTGGTCAAAAATCACCACCAATAGCACTAGAAGTGTGAAAAATGCCAATTTTTTTTAATTGTGTGAATGAATGGCATTCTCCATATGACCGTGGTCCTAGAATGCCATTGACCCAAAACACAACTGCCGGTACGACAGGCATGCTTCATGCGGTGAAAACCTATTGAAATTTCATGAAATTTGTAGCCAAAAAACTTGTTGTTTCTAGAAGAAGAGATGCTCCACATGTCTACGACTGAGTGGTGTGTCTCTCTTAAACATGTATAGACATGGACCTGACATGGCAGGCAATTTCCATGGAAATTTACCAAGAAGCTTGAATCTTAGGCTTTCATGACTTAAATTCTTCTGGTTTCCAGTATTCAATGCCATAACTGATGAGTTGTGATCATACACTTGTGTTAAAAAAATAGTATTATGTGATATTTTTGGTGGACCATAAAAACAAGTTGAAATCCAACTTTGTGAGAAGTGTGGGTTTCATCCAAGCCGAGGGTGGCCAATTTCCAATCTTGCGTGATGCCGATGTTAATGCATCAGGCCCCAATCAATACTCTTCACTGAAGAGGAGCTGATGGATTATAACTTATAATGATCCATGTAGATGTCAAGATGCAACGCCCCATCATGCAAGGATTCTATAGCTTGTATCCAACGGCCATCGTGGTCAGCTCATCGATTGTTTTGTGTTATGCGACCCGATTGGCCAAGTAGCCTGAATGAAAGACATGGAGTGCAAAACCAGCCTAGTCCAGCAAACAAAGATTTGCCAACTAGCCTGAATGAAAGACATGGAGTGGACTACCAGATTGCTAGGAGACACAAACCGCTTCGTTAGAAAAACGACCATATCCCCATTTTTTCATCCGATTTTTCAAGGCCATTGCAATGGTGGCTGAACCCAATTCAAAAGGAAGAATTGGTGATTTGTAAAAAGGAATCTGCGGGATGAAAATGATTTTTTTGTGTGTGTATATTTGCCAATGATTTGGAACGTTTACAAAGTTGTACAAGACCTTAATGAAGAACTTTTCGAGACATGTCGCACTACCAAGGAGAGCATCCCCGTAGAATCACAATTAGTAACCGGACGTCAATTATGGCCGTGGCGTTCGATCTCCTTTAGGAATCGCGTGTGTTGAGGATGATGGGCTTGGTTCAAACCTGCTAGAGTACGTTGCTTGGAAAGTGAACGATTTAGATTTGCGGTAGAATCTGCCGTAAATGTTTCCCCCGACCCTGGTGCAACCTACATCAACCGCGTTCACATGAAGAAGCTCCCCTTTTCATTCATACATCGTGGTTGTGGCAATGGATGGCTGGAGATTCATGCATTCAACCCTGGTCACCTCGTTTTATGTTGTTCTTGAGTTGTCATGGGTTTATGTGCCATCACCAAAGCACAAAATGCGTATGCTGCATTACGTTGGATAGTTTATGCGGCACAACACCAAGTCAGTAAAACATTGTGTGTATTAGAAGATTCATTCTTGTTCACACAAGAGACCACCATAGATGAGGATGATGAAGTTCAAGAGGCCTTGATAGAGAACTTCATGTAATTACAGGTCTTACTCCATGTCATCATGCTTGCATTGCTTGCGGAACCTGCACAACACATTCTAAGGTGACCAAATTATAGACCCATGCTGAACACAAGGCACACAATACTTGTATGGTTCCTTGTTTTGGAGATCGGAACTCCAAAAAGAATATACGACACAATGAGAATGCTCTTCGCCACTTGTAAGCCTACTGACGATTGATGATTTTTGTGCCTGTGGTAATAATTGAGACCTGTGACAGATGACATGAGAGGAGAGGCTCCCATGATGGTTCCATTGTAGCTACCTTGGTTTGAGTGTATCTAAGCAATTGGAGTGCTTCCAACAAGGAGATGTGACTATCCTTTGCGTGCTTCACAAAGTGGTTTGTGTCATATGTCGTCGAGGGACATCCCCCATTTGTATGCTCACTGCTGACACAAAATTTCTCTATTTTGACATGAAAGGCATGTTGTCCTTCCTTTTTTTCCATCATTTTATTCTTACTATGAAAACTACGCATGTGTCCATCATGGTATGGGGTACAAGATGGCTAGCCTACTTTAAAGGACATCATGAGACGTCGCACAATGTGATATCATGTTGTCATACAAATTTGATGTTCAATTTTGTATTGATTGGTTGGGAGGGCTCGACTCATGATTCTTGAATGTTCTTCCATGCCCTTGTCAGTGGCCCAGACATACAACAAGATCGCTACTTGCTCAAAGATGTTTGGTTTCCTAACGACCATGTATCGATGATGTCGTATCGTGGCCAACGCTACCATCTACAAGAACATGGTGCAATGCAACTTTGCCCTCATGAAACCAAGGAATGTTTAAATCGCTGGCATGCATCTGCACGGTCCATGGTGGAGCGTGTGTTTGAATTGTTGAAGGGGCGGTTCCGTGGTTTGAGATCAGCCAGGGAGTATGAAGTTCGTTTCTGAAGCCATCTCATGCTAAGTTTCTTTGTGATGGAAAATCTCATATACACGGTACAACCATTCACCAACATGGCCAAGATCATTCAAGAGATGGTGAACATGGCACATGATGTGGACATGGTTCCAAGAATTAACATTTGGCTCAGAGATGATGGGATGAGCTCAACACGAGATGCAATTCCACATTCGTTGAGGCTTGATTACGTTGAGTGGAGACAAGAGCGCAACAATGATGAGATGGTTTATTAAGATGATGATACCATTAGAATATGTTAAACTTGATTAAGAACATATTCACAATGCAATGAGTATACATAGTATACATCGTAACGTAATTCTGCATGCCCCTCATCACATCGTAATTTTGCATACCATAACTCTGCATGCCCCTGAGCAAACACGCTTGTGGGAGACAAGTGTCCTCAGACATGCGGATCAAGAGCCCACAGTTGATCCTAATGCTCTCGCTCGAGCTAAAACCATAATTTCATCCTATTCAATGGATCTCTTGGAACGTATGCACGCAAAAGTCTATATTTACAAATGCATTGAATTATCCATCATACTACATCCTTAATTAACACTTACCTTCATGAATACTCTGATTTGCGGCCCGACCTTTGGCAAAACTGCCACTTTGAGCTTCGCCGTCCACCCGTATAGCGGGCAATTTTCCACCATGTAGTCTAGTGCAAGGAGGAGAAGTGAGAAACCATGCTTCGGGCTGCAAATGTTTGTGGAGAGCTTGGAATCGTCACCAGCGCCACTAGTGGCATCAACATCTGAATCCACAACTCGGCTTGGGCTAGTAGTTGTTACCGGTGTGTAGTTGGGGACGGGGGAACAGCCACGGCTGTAGGTTTGACCCAACAATGACGAAGGCATAGCAATGTTTGATGGGGCGACGATAGCCGCCGTTGCCACGAGCGTAGATGGAGACAATGTGGCCGATGCCATCACGATTGTGTGCCTGGCTTTCCACAATGTCCACCAACCGTAGCAAACATGGGGTGGAAAAAATTGCCACGACTTTAAGGTCCCCATGGACAGAAATAGACCAGCCTAGACCCTTGGGAGAAGGAAACATCAGGAGCAAAAGAAGGGGTAGAATTCCATACGGGGCCTAAGAGGAGCCTACTGTAGCTGAAGTGGCACAAAGTTTGGGATCCATGGCGACAAATGGTCTGTGACCTCATACAACAAAGATTGATGAATTTGCGTGGCGGTGGAACAAGCACAAAAGAGGCTCGACTCCATGAGGAAGATGAGGTGGTTGGGATAGCGCTTGACACACGTTTGTTGATTGAAGTGTTTGAACTTTTGAGTGGTTCAAAGTTTTGAATTTCAAAGCATTAATGTATTGCTATTTTTCATGAGCAGATTATGAGCATCCTTCTATCCATACAAATGGAATGCACAATGGCCAATGTTTCTAAAATGTTAGCGCACTCGCAAGATTGACAAAGAAGCATCAATCTCAAGAATTTGGGGGAGAGTTTAGCAACCAACGGGGGATGCTTCCTACCAAACTTCAACATACCGTACTGATCTTTGACTTTGATGTTAGTTTTTTTGTTGAACCTTTCCATGAATTTGACAACGTCATGTTGTTTCATGAGTGTATTTTGAAAATGCAAAAACAATTGTGTCAGACCTGTCATGTGCCACTGAAAGAGAGGACAGTATTGACTATTACATTCGGTGTTTTTGTGATGTTTCATGCCATTCTGTGGGTGTTCTGAGAATTCGTACATGTTAGCGAAGTTCGCTGTTCATCGCTACAGCGGGGGAGGGGTGGTTGGTTGGGATTAGGGACAAAGTGAAGAGTAAAAACTTAAAAAAAAACATTGTGATGCACACAAGACGTAAGACATGACGTACTGACAAGTGTAGCTTCCTACCAACCTACCCAGCAAGGTCCTCCGGCTCATAACCCTGCATCTTAGGCCCAACCATGAAGTTCAGGTAGTCATCTGTAGCAGCACGCTGGAAGTCTGTGTCATGAAAACGATCCCAGCCACTCTCTCGCCATGCCGCACGCACCATTTGTGGCTTGCCATGAATGTGTCCTCATGCACGCAGCATCCAGCCGACGAATGCGTCCTTGACCTGACACATGCCAAGGATAACGTGATCAGAGATGGAATGTTTTTTGCCCACCCATGATGAGTACCCTTAGCTGATCTCAGATTGAAATGGCTTCTGGAGCCCCACATCTGCAGGCTTCAGCTTGCTGGTGCATCCTGTGGGGATGTACAGCAGTTGCACCCATGGATACCGCTTGCTAACCCATGCCTTGAAGCTGTCGCTAGGCTGTGGGCGCCATGCATCAAGAATCAACAACAGCTTTGTTGTTGTGTGGTCCTCGCCATACTTCTCGTATTTGCGGATGAGGTACGGCTTGAGAACCATCGCAAACCACTGCTTTGAAGTCTCAACGGATGCCTAGTGATTCATTGTGTGGGTGAAGTGCCACTTGGCATTGCGGATGGCATGGTCGATACTCTCGCCTTGAGGGTGACATGCTGCCGTCTTGCTAGTCCAGATGACCTGGCACGGAAGCATGTCGCCCTCCATGCTTAAAGCGACGAGGAAAGTAACCTGTTACTTATCCTCCTACCCGTACACCTTGACCTCCGTTGATGCCTTAGGCGCATACGTGTAGCGAGGGCTTCGAACAAGATGGACCCTCGTGTGATCAACGTTCACGACAAACAACGCCTTGATCTTATGCAGGGAGATGTGAAACCCGACGAGCCAAGACGTGGAGTTGGCGTGCGCGGTCCAATCAGGGTGAGCTTTTGGGATGCAGATGTGCCACATTGCCACGTCCAATTGAGCTCGGATGCCACAAATTTCCTGCACTAGTTGCGCGAGAACATGTCAGCATCACTCTTGACTGGAGGGATGGTGAGGCCGCGCTCCTTCACGTCGGAGATGATCTTCTCCCAAATTGTGGTTGAACATAGAGGTGTGCCCTGCTCTCGCATGAGCTCGAGCGATCGCATGATCTTGTTCTTCAGGGTGGGGTGGTCATGAAAGTACCCCTTCCTGCCCCGAGAGCCTTAGACACATGCGGTCTTCAGTGCTGCTTCCTCAATGGGACTGTCGGGCATGGCGGCGATGGCTGGTGCATACACGAGTCGGAGGGTGGTGGTGCTAGGCTCATACCAACCCTTGACTATAGAATAGGAAAGCCGCTCGTAGATGCTTGGGCCAGTTGGAGTGTTGTAGTGCATGCGCAACCATGCGACAGCCTTGGAAATGCTGCCGATATGCTTGAGGACGACAGCATGGATGATGGGCACATGCCCTAATCCAAACCAATCCATGTAGGGGCCTCTTTTCTTGGCTGATGATGTTGATGGCGCCCACTCTGGTGTGGGTGGTAGCACTAGCACGTCTTGGATGCCATCCGCGTACTCGACTGCTGCCTTGTCAGCTACATCCGACATGAGTGCCGCCATGAGAGCATGAACAACAGCCTTGTCTGCTGTCTGGCGTGTCGCCATCTCGTCCGCTGACAACCTCGCATCGATGAGCACATCCACGTCGTCATGAAGTGTAACAAGTGGATCCTCGTCCACTACGGCTTCAACAGCACGGTCCCCCTCATCACTCTCCAAGTCAACAGAGGCTTCTGCGTCAACGTCCGCCTTACAAGTGGCATCGGTTTGGTATGAAGAAACAAGGTCAACTGCCCCGACTTCGTCATCATCTTCATCGTCGGACATGACCCTCCTGGCGCAACGTTTTGGCAACCGCTTGTTTGTCGGGGTGTCCTTGGACTGGGTACCTGGGATCGTACGGACAATGGATGGAGGCGGTGCTATGGACGGTGGAAGGACTAGGCTGGTTTTGCACGGACGCCCAGGACCACGTTTGGACGGAGTGATGGGCCTTGGTGCGGAGAGTGTTTTCGCAACATTTCGGTTGTGCTCCTCTAATGAAACCTTGGCAAAAAGTGTTATGAGACGAGACATGTTGAGGAGTTGGCACATACGATGGACTAGCACTCAACATGCGTAAACCTTTTACAAGGTGTAAGCATGGCGCCTCGGTTGGCAACTTGGACGACATGCCCGCCGCTTCCACAAAGCATTCGCACGACAAGCTAAGCGCCAACGGGTACTACCACGAAAACTAGACGCCAACGGTCAAAGCGTACGAAACGATGAACGTGTACTTTTCGTTGACTGACATACACGAGGCGTGCACTTAGGAATCAAACTCGAGCCCAGGATGGGAAAAATTAATCCGCTTGGTATGCTCATGACTACCATTTGGCCCTTTTTGTTCATTTTTGAAAACAGAAAATCAAAGAAAATGCCTTACGAACCTATGTTACACACCCTAAATTGTTCTTAGCCAAAAATTCAAAGATCATTACTGTATGTGCCGAATGCAAGAGTCTGACGGTGGCTGCGTCATCCTTCAAGCGAGAAGAATCGGCTTGCCAGAACCTCACGTGATGTTCACTGCTTGAAAGCTGTTTCGCCCAGGTTTAGGGTGGAGTTCACCAGTCACAAAGCGAAGTCTCCCGCGAAAAATTTCCGTGGCGTACCGGAGCCCGGGAGGTTTGGACCAGTTCCAATGTCCAGAAATCTTCGCGCGTATTCTGCCGCAACCAACATCAAAGCGTTCCGGAGCAGGAGTGCATGCCTGCTTTGCCCGTCTACTCGATGCCTACTGCGCGGGCCTAGCTGGCTGCAGGAGCGCTCCAACCACCTCCTGCCTGGCGGGTTCGTCGGGCCGACTGCGGCAGTAGCCCGTCAGCTGCGCCACCTAACCGAAGGTTCTATGCATGGAGAGAGCGTGCTCCGTCCGAGCTGCACTACCACGGACGTAACAGATGAGAGTCTTCCTCAGAATATTTCTATGCCTGCAGAAGCATCATTTCACATGCCCATCGTCAGACGACCTTCAGCCGCCACATATCCTCATCCTCGTCCGCCTGCAGCCCGAGCCCGAAGTTGGTACTGACCCGGGCTTCCTTCACAGCGCAGCCGCACGCGCAGGCGCACCCCTCGAGCTCCGACAGGTACACAATGTCGGCAGAGGAGGAGAGCAAGGTGGACGCCGCCGCAGCCGCCGCCGCCGCCGCGGCCGAGGACGACGATGATGCGCCCAAGGCAGACGACGAGGACACGGGGGCAGCTGTGGCACCCATCGTGAAGCTGGAGGAGGTGGCGGTTTCCACTGGCGAAGAGGACGAAAACGTTCTGTTTGAGATGTAAGCGAGGAGTTGGAATTGTGCCTAGACAAGCGCCGCCAGTAGCAGAGGTAGCAGCAGCATCAGCAGCGGCGGCAGCCGCAGCGGCTTCAGCAGCAGGGTCTC
>SZWC01026891.1:18391-31448 GCA_023375785.1 Penium margaritaceum
GGACGGCTGGAAGCGGTGACATAGAGGAAGACCTTGAATAGGCCTAAGGAATATGGCGGCAGCAGCAGCCGAAAGAGCGACAGGTTAACTTGCGGCGGAGTGACGGCACTTGGTCACGTGCCCCTCACGACACCTGCTTCTCAACTCGGCTGGTGGTGCTGTTGACGGCGCACGCGACGCTTCTGCCAACACACTGAGCAAGCCGACGGAAGACAACAATTGCGGTAAACAGGGGCAAAACTCGTAACTAGTTTCATATTTCACAAAGGAAATATGAAACTAAGTACGAGTAAAACATTCAGAACATATTCTGCCACTCTTTAGCAGAAGCTAACGACAAGTCTCTCTCTACATTCAGATAATGGCGGGTCCAAAAACCTTCTCAAGACAGACACCAAGTGCAATTCCAAGGAAATAATCTGATCATCAGAATAAATAAATAATGGAATACAATTTCATGGAAGAAACATGGATTTGTGTGAACCACACATACCACAACTCTCAACAAGCACCCTCTCTTCATTCAAACAAAACATACTTCTCACCCTTATTTCATATTATACCATAGAGGGGAAATTTAAAATATTTCAAGAAAACATAATCTATCACATAATAAAACACGAATTGGCACACAAATTATATGTCCAAGAACATCTTATAACAAACACAATTTCTATTGATAATAGAAACAATAACCTTTAATCTAGTCTTTTCCTATTGCAAATTTGTATTTACAAAGATATTTGGGTAAGAAATTGACTATAAATTTATGAAATTGCTAGATCACTGTCACATGGCATACATCATCGGCATCCTGGTGTTGCCACATGTTCAAAAATTCCCAAACCCCTCAATACAAGGGCTCGTGCCCGTTCAGTTAAGATTCTCAAACTCAACTACATGCAATTTTAAGGATACCATGAATTTTAATGACGTACATGACCAAAAGACCACAAACGGACATACCGTTTCTTCAACATTAATCTAAACTCATTTAAAACCTCAACCCATAGAGTCTATAAACAAATCCATGTGGTTTTGATTCAAACAATAAAAGAAGTAAGGTCTACCAAAAATTCTCCTCCTTGGCAAACAAATGCTTTTCACCAAAACTTTTAATGTTGATGAAGTGAGAGAAGTACTTGAAGCCTCCTGTATCATCACTTTGCCTTGGCACAAATACGCTTGATTGTGACACTCACAACTTGTAAATTCATATTGTTGAACTTCTTAAGCATTCACGAGTTTACATTTCATAGAGCCGACCTCCACAAAATTTTCGCCCTTGCTAGCACCAAAATGTGGCGGGCTTTCAGTCGAACACCAAAACGATTTTTTTGGCTCAAATTTACATTGAAAAACAAAATAAATCATTTTTCTTCAATAAATCAGTGAATTTAAAACAACTTTTGGTATTTCATTTCACATTTACATCGCATTTCCATGACCATTTTACTTTAAATCATTGATGGGGGAGTGTAAAAACTTTCCTGAGATAAATATGTTATCTTAATCTAACAATAGAAATTGATTATATTTTAGCTCAAAACAATTATGTCAAAAAATTTCAGATTAAGATCATATTGATAAAAATCATCATTAAGAAATATCATCTCTTAGAAAGTATGCATAAAAATGTTTCTTCATAAGAATTTAAAATTGTTTTTCTGATTTCATCCATATATTCTCAATGATATCATGAAAAAAATGTCAATGCTGAAAAAAACTCCAAAGGTTTCTTTTTAAATTCTTCATCATGGAAAAAACCTAAGGTACATTCACGTACAATAGTTAACATTTTCAAAACCCATCAAGAACCATGCATCATACGTAGTTTATTTTGTTAAAAACTGTGGTAAAAATGAAAAACCATTAAAATTGACGTCCTATGAGGGGGATGAAATTCTTCCATTAGTTGTTTGGGCAGTAAAGAACGACCTTCTTCCTTGACAAAGTCGTTATGTGAATTTCTTTAGTTATAACATAAAATAATTTCTATGTGAAAATTCCACTTGGAACACGTTCTAATCATTGTCTTAACGAATAATCTAATGGAATTCCATTCCAATTCACCTTTCCCTTCATTCCGGTCAACCACATTTTTGCGATAAGATAAAAATAGAATAGTTTGTACGTATATTTCCTACAAATGGCTACATGAAAAATGAATAACAAGGTTCAAGAGTTTTGCATACATTTTAAAATTCATCTTTAATCCTATAATTGGCTTATGTGCTACATTCCTTCAACTTTGTGGTTGATGTGTCTTGGTTTTTCTTTGCTCATGGCTGTCGGTTAATCGTGATATTCATGATGCACACCATGAAATGGAAAAAGGGTGCGTAATACATTACACAATGGAAAAGAGATTAATCTTTTATCTAGTGATTTCCATCCCTTAGTTTTTCATGTTCATGCACAATGAAACAAACACATGCTTGATGATGTCTCTCCCCTATTTATGAGGATTATCACATGAACAACTAAACCAAACATCCTATCAAAACCTATCCACGTCCAAAAACAACTCTTTCCATGTCATTTGGACATTATTGATTTCTAACCATTGGGTCAAGGGTGTCACATCTTAGTACATTTTCTTTTACCTGCATCCCATAATATGACAAGATTCCCCCCAGTCGCAAACATGTGCTCATGGCCATGTGTAGATCAAACAGGCCTCTTTTAGCACTTGTGGGTTGGTTGGTTACTCAAGGCTTAGCTCCACCAAGCCCATGCAACCCGTAGGCTATACTTACCTTCATTTCTAGAGGCACCAAGGTCTAAGGTCCGGTTGAATTATTTTGTCCAATTAAAATCATTACACCAATGATTGATGGAGGTGCAATGAGAAACATTTTTGACGTGAAGTTGTTGTCCAAGAACATCATTAACAATGAATATCACATAAATGATCTTAGTCTTAACCAATATTACATCATTTCTATTTGAATTCGGGATCGTAGGTTACGGCTCATGATTTTATCAAAAGAAGAATGCATTTAAACTATATTGTTGAGATAGCCAATCTTAAGTTGAATTGATCTCATCTCCTAACTAAAGATTCATGCTCAACTGTGGTAAAAACGGATCTAACTTTGATGAAATCTATAAAATAATGTGGATTTTCTTCGTGAATTGTCAAAAACATCCATCGATGGAGTTTTCTACTCTACAAGCCGTTTTATTCCCATTTTCCCAACACGTAACAATCTTTTCATGGCTTTAGGATAAGATACAGCTATAGCAGAAATTCTTAAGGATCCGTCATCATTGAGGCATTGGTAGTGATAACGTGGCACCACTCAGACTACTAACGAGCCGCCACCATCAAGGTGTCGGCAGTGCCGACACGGGAACAATGGCACCGCTAGGGAATTGTCAACATAGAGGGTTTGTTGTGCCGACGTGGCACTGCTTGGACCGTTGATGAGCCGTCACCATCAGGGGTTAGTAGTGTCATTATGGCACAATTGGGACAATTGTGGGAGGTGTCACCATCAAAAGTTATGGACCCTTGGACCATTATCATCTAAAGCACCAATATAAAGGGGGCAGGTAGCCACGACTTCATTATCTCAAAACACTAGAACAACTCAATTTCAACTACGGCAACTACTTTCTAATTGAGCCTTCTAAATGTGCACTCCAATCATGACCTTGTTAAAGATCACCTCCGTCAACCTAGTGAGCTTGGCTTCTACGAGCGTAGCTAGGAAGCACCCTGACCACCTAAATGCATGTCACCCAAAAGCACACACTAAGACTCTTGTCCAAGCCTTGACACGAGGCAAGACTTTGCACCCCGCTTGGGACAAGAACAAAGTTATAACTTTGTGTAATACATACTACTACTCTACATGTACGTCTATGTTTTCACAAAAGAATCTTATTCAAAAAACAAAAGAAGCTTCCGCACTATGCACTTGATAACATGTACATGTTAAGTTAAGCATATCAAGGTCATGGCACGTAAACAACTCCTACTCAGAATCTTCTATTGGGGTAAAAAAAGCGAACATCTATTACATGCATTATGTACTCCATTAAGAATATAATCCGTGTGTGCCTTAAATCTATCAATTGTAGAAAGCATCAATTCCATTAGAGGCATCATACTAGGAGATGCCATCAAATTGAAGAAACAAAGTGTCTTTACTTTCACTGATGTACATGAACAAAAATATCTCCTAAATGAAAAATTGAATAATGTCTCAACATGACCTTGAGATTCAATAGCGTTTGATTCAAGTATTCCGTGCAAAATGATGTATCCATCTCTGATCATAATGCTCATACAAGTCAAACCGTTTCTTAAATCATTGAGGCAATTAATGGAAGCAATCTTATGATGTCACGATCTTAGATTCCATTTCCATCCAAGAGATGGAATTTTCATGCATATTTTCTCACCTCGTGATTTAGGCATAATTTTTGACATTTAAGTTTGTGAATGCCGGTGACATGGTCACTTCTCATATGAAAAGTGTATTTAAGGTTTTGCTTATCACGTTTCGTTGTGTTCAACATTCAGCTAAATAAATGTACAGTTTAAAACATTTCATAATATTTCAAAAATGCACTATGAAATCTTATGTAATAAGGGATATATGTATGCGACCTTGTTCTAGTTATTTTGAATCATCCGAAAAACATGCACTCAGTATGTTTTGAGCACACACTTTTCTATGAGTGAGAATGTTTTAGAGAACCTTCATCCAAAGTTCATAATCTTTTCCACTAATGACCTTCCTTTACGTGAATCATAGTACCATAAATGTTTTAATACTTTAGGGTTTTTAACTTAGAATACAAGAAGGTAAATGATGAAATTAAATGTATGTCAATAATTCTCAATCATAAAGGTTATGTTAAGATACAATTTGATATGTTTTGTGCTCCAAACCCATTTTTCTTTACATTTTTTGTAACATTTGAAGCCTCCATATGGCATTTGACATTTTTGTTGGGTTTTCTTGCATCAAATTTACAAACGGGTAACTTTAAGCATTGATGTCTAATATTCATGGAATCAAGAGTAGTGCCAGGAGTTAAAGTATTGCAAAGAACCGGGGCTCGACCATATTCTAACCCATACCCTATGCACAATCCCATAACACTAAGTGGGCCCATCATTCCCGACCCATACGCTTACTACCACTAGAATACAAAAAGAACCTCTAAAAACCAATAGGTCTCAAACCAGGGTTGAGACATACCTCCGGCTGGTTCAAAGCATCATTACATACCCTTATGAATGAAGCAACACTAAAAACATTTCTTGTGTGACAATGATTTTTTATTGACATCATATTGCAATAAAGCACTTTTTCATTGAATCCTCAATAACATGAATTTTTTTATGAATATCTGACACCATGTATGCATACCCACCAAGATAATATGTTTCAAAGGAAAACTTTAGACGAAAAATCTCCACTTCGTGTTTGGTCAAAACATTGAAAAACTGGTGTTTTATTAGAAAATGAAATCAGCAATTATCTTTATCCATCCATGGCTACATCCAACATACGTGTCCAACTAAAAACGTTTTCCCTCATGGAAGAGCTCGCTTTATAATGCCAACCATGGAACTAAAAAGAAGCCTTCAAATTGTGTAATTAAAGGAAGAAAAGCAAACGTTTGCCAAAGTTTGCACTTTAGGATAAGCTACACCTTTAGGATAAGCTGCACCTTCTCCTCAAAGGATGATCTTATCAAGGGAAATGATTTTATAAACATGAAAACCTAACTATTTGACGTTGACATTGTTAGAGTGAGCGATAACTGCGCTTGGCGACAGCTTCAACATGGCGTAGTTCGATCGACAATTAGTGGTCTGTACGTGAAGTTACAAGTTTTTATCCATAAATACCCAGGTGCGACTCGGCTAGAAATTTCTGATGTACAGGCCAGATTTAACTCTGGCATCTAGCTCCAAAGGGGGGGAAAGGAGCCTGGATCTTTGATTACTACATGCACAGTAGGGCTGTGCATGCCTGTAGGCCCAGCTTGGTCAACAACTACGTAGTGCAAGCAAGCACTTTTGGATACTTGGCCTAGACCACTCAGGGTGGGGCTACACCTGACTAGACTACTGGGACCGCTTGCATCAGCACATGCAAGCAGGGCTCTGGAGCAGGGACCACTCCGCATTAAGTGGTGCATGCATGACTCAGCATTGCACCAATTACCACATGCAGGACTGAGCAGCTGCCTAAGCTACTACATGCAAGACTCAGCAACTGCATGCAGAGCCAAGAGTGGGGACCACCCTACGTCAACAGCAACATGCATGACTCAGCAGCTGGGACCACGGCCAAGTTGCCAGCATTCAGGATGCTTCCTTGAGGAGGAAGCTGTGTGCCTTGGACCGGGAAGATTCCTCAAGGAGGAAGCTACGACCCTGCAGCACGAAGTTTCTCCAGGCACATGTCAACTGGTCAACTTGCCAGGATCCTAGTACAAAAGCAAACTGGACTCAATCTCTCCAGTAACTCCAGCAAAAACTACAACAACTCCATACAACAACTTAGTAGTTGCACTAGTAGTCGTCCTTTGCCAGACAATGCCTCGGACTAAGACTCTCGAGACGCTCTCTCACCTGAAGACCCACGTGAGCTTGACAGCCTTGTGCCAGCCAGGGTCGGTGGATGCCCCTGACTACCTGAAGGCCTAACTACCTAGAAGAGGTGGCCAGACTACGCCCAAGACTGGAAAGCAGCCTTGCTATGACTACCTCTCTCGATGTTGCTCATCTCTGAGCCAGGAGTTGTGTCTAAGCGTTAAGCCCAGAGTTAGTATCTGGCGTCAGCTCTTCCTGTACAGTGCTGATCAAGTCTGGAAGGACTCTCTTGGAGTTCCCCTCTGTTGACCCAGTAAGCCTAGCAACACTCTACTAGCTTGGCAAGTAGGGTCAGAAGACCTCTGACGACCTAGTTAGTCTAGCAGTGGTTGTTAGCGCTGAGAGGAGGTTGTCTTGAGGCCATTTCACGTGAAAGTATGGTGATCGTGTTGAGACCCTTGCAACGACATCCTTGACGGCCTAGCATGGTGTTGCGCCCTCGGATGGGCCATGTTGTGTCAGAGCACTAAGCTGAGCTGTGATTTGCCGCTGTTTCCTTGTACCATACTTGCACTTGATAGTCTTTTTTCAATTACAAGTTTCAATCCAAGTCTTCTGCTTCCGCACATTGGAGTAGAAGGTTTGCTTGTTGGGCACAGAGACCCCCTTGGTGCATCAAAGCACACGATGACTTTGTCAGTGCAGGCTCCCAAAAAACCAACAGACATGCCACATGGATCGGACCTGTGTAGGTACAAACGGAGATGATGGATGTTTTATCACAACTCTCCTCTAACTGTAGTTTTATTCAAGGCCCTTTTTTACCTAGGATTGAACATTAATGTAGCCCTTTGTGTATATAGTTATGTTTAATTCTATGAAAACATTTGCCTAAAGTTTTTAAATACTTCAAAAATTGTTTTGGAAGGTGTTGCTATAAACATTACTAGTCGACTAGAGAGAACGTCTAGTAGTGAAGCATCTTGATTTGGTTGAAACTTTTCATTTTTTGATGGAATTGATTAGTGTATCACTAATTATACACCTATTGATTAAAAAATGCAATAATAGAGGTCTATATTGAGAACAAATACCTAAAAGAGGGGAAAACGTGATGACGTATTTCATACCCTTGAAAACTTGGTGATTTGTGAAATATGTGAACAGAGACAATCAATTACCATATTTGTCTTTACATGTCATCTAAAATTATTCTTCCATCATTATGCATCATGATCCATTTCCGAACATGAAGCCATAACACTCATAAGAGGGAAATGGTGAGAGAATTCACATGTTCATGGATAAAGGTCATTGTGTACCGGGCCAAAACATGTATACTANAATGTTAAGTTCAAAAATGAATGCATAGATGTCATACCTATACAGGTTCTTGCAATGGATTTTAAACCACCAATCTTGAGGATTAAACCATTAGAAATTCTGTTAGGAAAACTGTTTTTTCCATGTTCCATTATTTGTGATGATAGTTGAGAGATAAACTTGTCACACACATTTTTGTTGGGAAGGATAGAGGGAGTCAGAGGTGAGGTTTGACACATGCAACAGCCCCTCCAAACCATAAAACTATACTTGGTGAATGTCACACACATTTTTTCATTATATTCAAAGGTTAATAGTAGAGGCTAACCAATTTTTTTAATGAAGTTTCAAGAAACTGAAAAGTAACCATACAATTTCATTTTGGTATGTCTTTTATGCAGCATTACATGCTTCTCCTCATTCATTTCCTATGTTAAAAAACAAAATTGGGAGGTTGAGCAAAGGTTTCGGCATCACATGCTTAAAGACAATGAATATAAGAAATGTGGTTGGAATTCCTTCATGCATACCTGTTTTTTATACGTTCACAAACTCATATCAATGCAAACAATGTTATCATAGATGTATGCCATTTCATGCCTATGACTAAGGCTGAGATATCTCAGGACCTATTATCTTTGCAATCCAATACTACATATACCAATCTAAAAACTAAGTGAACAATGATACTATCCGATGGTGAAATTTGTGTTTATTCTCCATGCCCATGATACCTTACATAGCATTGGCCTAGATCCTAATGTATGAACAAGTAATGTGCATCAAGGGGCGCCCGGCGTGACGGTCACACGCCAAGCCCTTGGGACAAACCTCCCAACCCTCAATCCCTTGGTGTGTAAGTCATCCCTTGAGAAGCGACGCAACCCTTTGTTAGTAGCAAGACCGCTACTAGTGATCAAAGTACCCCCCTTGCAGCTTTCTTGGTGGCATTTGCAAAAGATGCACTTTGAAAGACATCTCGGGTCAAATGGACGTGTGCAAAAAAGACTTGAATCTGAAGGAGTTTTTGCCAAGAAATAAATCCTTATAATTGGTAAATCAGCACAAGGTGATGTATAGAGTCTTTAGGTAACATTGACATGCCTAGAACAACCTCTAGGCTTCCTCCTATATGAGCCCTTATGAGTTTATCGAGAGTCCCTTGATGCTCCAAAGCCCTCTTTTGAGGTAGAATGATGCACATAACACGTGCATCATGTAGTAAGCATTGCAAGATTTTCAATAGACCAAAGAACACCTCAATCCATGGGTAAACGGCTAGGTCATGGAGGATTGATTGCTTCACAAATGATTACTGTTCGCAGTACCAGTAGCGGGAGTCAAGGCCTCCCGAAGCGCCCTTACATGCGAATGTAGGTACAACCGCCATCTTGGAGTGCTCATGGACCCTAATGAACTTTGCCTGATTGTCTAAGCATCAATTGTTGGGGTGTGTTTGCTCAAGTGGGCAAGAATGTTCATCCGTCGTGCTCGAGGTCGAACCGGTAGGTCTCATGTTCTTTAGAGGTGCGTCTCCCACCTTTGCATGGCCATATCTTTCTCATCCCTCTACTAAATGCTTTGGTGCTAGAGTGAATTTTGTAAAATTTTTCATGTAGAATGCAATGGGAGCATCAAAACATGCATTTGACATCATCATGACGACATCATCACCAACTATAATGGCACCTCCTATAACATAATCCCCCCTTCAAGGACGCAACATCCCAATGTGGACTTGGAGCCCCCGACGGTCCTATTCACCATACCGCCCTATGGAAGATGGCTTTGGGGATCCTGCAATTCTGCTCAAGCCCATAGCCAAACCATGGCACCAAATACTACCAATCGTTGCCGCTTCAACTGTGCTTGTGAATCTTTTCCACCACACTCTCATCTTAACCCTCCACGAAGACAGGTAGAGGAGGAGCCAGTGTCCGCACTACGAACCGTGCATCTAGTTCCTTACAAGCCTTGAGGAGAGAAGCGTGGAGCATAGGATGGATGGTGTAGTGGTTCAACTGCTCCAATTCATAACTCACCACGAACGACTTCTCCTTGACAAACAAAGAGCCCACCCAACAAGGCTTAAACGTATCGCTACTCACCCCCACTAGCTCTAAATTTGGTGAGCTTAGTAATTTTCTTAATTGCAATACAAATTCTGCCGCTAATCATTACATGTCTTCTTGGCACTTTTTACGTTGTTGCGCCTTGTGAAGTGCATCTCATACGCCCCACCAGACCTCCGTGAAGTCACTGTCAAATTACTAAACAACAGGTGGGTCCAATCCCATTATCATGTCTAAGAGAAAAACAGGATGCACCCCATAGACTACCTTAAAGGGAGACCCTCCAATAGAGATGTGTACAACTAATTTGTAGGCAAACTCAACGACTGGGAGCTTGCATTCCCATCCCTTTTCATCTATCTCCAAGATCCCCCTCAACAACTGCTCTATGGTCTGGTAGGAGCATTCCGTTTGGCCATCCATTTGGGGATGATGATTATGAAAGAGCCACATGGGTGACCAGCTTCTTGAAGAGTTCCTCCTAAAACAAGGCAGTAAAGCTCAGGTCATGGTCCAAGACCATGAACTTTGGCACCCTATGAAATGTGATGACATGTTGCAAAAGGAGTTGAGGCGTCTCCGCAGCCATTACCTTCACCAAACATGGAATGAAGTGCGCCATTATGCTGAACTGGTTCACCACCACCAATACCATGGTGTTGCCCATTGCACCCTATGGCATACAGTGCACGAGGTTTAGTGAGATGTTCTTCCATGAGCCCTTGGACACTAGAAGTGGCTGTAGCTCTTTTGACGCTCGTGCCCTTTTTTATTTGATTTTGTTTTTACCTGTCATAGTTTACCACGTACTCCTTGCAATCTGCTCCCATCTTCTTCCACCAATAATGGCACACAAGCATCTTCGAGGTGTTTTCATGGCCAACATGATCACCACAATGCAAGTTGCTCGTCTTCTCCAAGTGCTCTTGCCATAGCAACCAACTTCACAGAACCACAATCTGGTTGCCCTTCTCACGCTGCTCAAAATGCCCATCCCACTTGCACCCCTTCACCGTACTCGCGGTGAATTTCTGGTCCTCTGCATTCTCATGAGCAAACACATTGCGAATGATTGGATATCCTGCAAGTTTCATGATTGCATACATGCCCAAGTATGACCCACGCAAAAGTGGGTTCAAATATTTGATCCTCCCTTGTTTTATTTGAATCCCATAATCGAAGCTGCCCCTATCCACCGTGCTTGATGACAACACAAATTTGGCTCCAACTTGATGTACATGAGCTCATTTTGGTCCATATGTACCACACAGAACCGCACCTCAAGGTTGCACCTCCACTTCTTGAAGTCATGGACCTTCGCGAGCATCTCCTTCTTGTGGATCACGTAGTTAAGCTCAGCCCCCTTCAGCGTCTTAAATTAGTACACAATGGATTGTTACCGCTTCCCTTGGTCTTATATCAACACCTCGCTGATCGCATAGTCGCTTTTGTCCATTCCAACACGTACTCCATACTCGTGTCCAAATGCACCAATTTTAGTGCCTCAAACATGGCATCCTTCATTGCACCAAAGTTTTGTCCCTACTTCAGACCCTACAACCTTTGGCAAACCTTCTTGAGCAAGTCTATCAATGGTGCTCCAATTGCCAC
The DNA here is from genome assembly GCA_023375785.1 of Penium margaritaceum. NCBI lineage: Eukaryota > Viridiplantae > Streptophyta > Zygnematophyceae > Desmidiales > Peniaceae > Penium > Penium margaritaceum. The sequence continues at coordinate 29,963 of SZWC01026891.1, forward strand.
ATGCCTTCGAAAAAAAACCCAGATGGCAGTTCCTACAGCAAAAAAAAAACCTACATGTCATGCAAGCACGCCGGCTCTAACCACCCCTTCATTGCTTTCACTTTGTTTTGAACCATGCAAATCCCTTTCCCACTTGGAAAATTCAATCTTGCTGAGTTAAGGAAACGTTTACTTTTTTCTCAACATTTCCATCACTGTCTGAAGGTTCTTTTGGTGCTCCTCCATCTTCCATGAGTAGACAAGGATGTCATAAAGAAAGACGAAAAAACATTGGTCCAAGTAGGGATGCAATGCCAGGTTCATCAATGCCATGAACGTAGCTATAATTTTCATTATCTCAAAGGGCATCACGAGATACTCATAAAAACTGGCACTGACGCCGCGTATGGAGACACTGACATGCAAATGAAGCTCTCGTCCACCAACTCCTCAAACTACTTCTTATGCTTCGCAAGCATGTGTCACTCATGTGGTTGTAAGACTCCACCATCGGTGACGCCCTTATCACCACCTTGATCTTGTGGTTGATGTCCCATCAGGGCAATAACCCTTAGGAAAATCTTCTAGAAAAACATCCCGAAACTCTTTGAGCACCTCCTTAACACCGTGAGGCAAATCTTGAGCTCCTCCTCCTTCCACCGGCTGCCCATGCGCTACTTCCACCGCTACAATCTACTACTTGGTTTCTTCTTATGGATTTACCCATGCCAAGTAATCCTTGTCACCCTTGTAATCAAATTGCTTCAACTACTACAAGTTGATGACGCATACCTACTTCCCCGCTTTTGCGACATCCAAAATCTTTCCCTCACCGAGCCACGATTGCAAATTGAGATTATTCTTGTTTACCTTCATAAAAAACCAGTTTCACCTCCAACCCCTCTCTGGATTCAGGACGTGCAACTAATCCCGGCCCATCAAGCTGTATTAATCATCCATGGGGAAATTGTGGAACTCCATGTTACACACCAACACACCCATGTCGACCTTGTGCTTCACAAGGTCCCTGTCGTACTCAACCCCTTCAAACACATGTTGCGCCTTCGCCCACGTCCCCAGTTGTAAAAGATCCAATCTTATTGCCAATTAGTTGTGGAGGTAGTTATGGCTTGCATCATCATCTAGCAGACCATGTGGCTTCCTCCAACCCCAAGAACTGCCCTTTAGAAATTCAACAACCAGCTCTAGGATGATGTAAGGAATTTTTACATCTCAGCTTCATTATGTAACAACATTTGATGCATCTCTTCAATTAGAAACAGCCTTTCTTGGCTTGTGTTGTCCCTTTTCCACAAAAGACCTACAATCGTAGGTTTTCCCCACCTAACTACTGCTGCCTATTTCCTTGTTATGCCTGGCACTTGGGGTAGTTTCGCTTCCAATGACCCTCTTTCCCATAAATATAGTATCTCCCTCTCTTGGTCCTTGCTACTAGCCTACGCCTCGCTACCCAACTTTGATTACATACACCGCCACAAGCACAACT
>SZWC01026892.1:3895-15029 GCA_023375785.1 Penium margaritaceum
GAGAAAGTGCGTAGAAGCTTCCTAGCAACACGGCCGCTGACCGGGCGTCAGTGCCTAGTCAGACGGTGACGACAGTCACAGGTCGTACACACAACGGCAAGGGTTTGGCTAGGAGACACAAGTCAAAGTGTCAGAATGCTTCAATATAGCATATGCAGCGAGAGATGACAACTGACAGGTCCAGGGCATAAATACCTGCCGCGGCGCACGGCGGGTGTCGCACGCGGCAGTCCAAGAGCTGTCCTGAAACCGGCCCAAAAACAGTGTTTTGGCCGTAACTCTGCGCACACATGTCAGAATCCTATGCCGTCTGAACCTAGACGTGCAGAATCAAAAGACGCACGCAACGACTGGTCACATGCATGCATCCATCGACTGACAGCGAGTATACAATGCAAAAACATGCAAATGGGCCTCATGCCCAGTCCGCCAAAAGGCGCCTGCAAGACGTAGAAGGCACAGCAAGGAGTCCCGGTGACATCTGGGGCTCTGGAACAGTGGTCGGTCAGCTCCAGACGGGTAGTCCGCCGCCTGTCGTCNCGCCGGTGTCACCAGGGCCGCCTGCCTCAGGAATCTGCACGAGTATGGACACGGCCGAGTGGTCACAGTAAACTGTACAGGAACGGCACAAATCACAACACTCCCCCATGACCCGATGGTACGCATGTCCATACGCGTGCAGCACTGGTACAACCACATAGTGAGTGACACATACAGATGAGACGGCAACGTACATCCCACACTCGACCACTGTCACGCACGGGGCGAAGCCCAACAGAACGAATGGCCACCAGGAACTTTCCGCGGGCAAGTGCCTTCGTCAAGAAATCAGCTCGCTGCAAGTCAGTGCCAACCCACATGATGGAGATCACGCGTCGCTCCACCAGATCACGAACGAAGTGATGCTCAACCGCAATGTGCTTTGTGCGAGCATGAAAAACACCAGAGTTCTCCGCGATGGCGAGAGCACTCTGGTTGTTGGAACGCAGCACAATGGCGGGTACTGACTGCCCAAGCTCAAGAAACAAGCGCTGCAGCCAAACTGCCTCAGCAGCCCCTGCCCCCAAAGCCACATACTCTGCCTCTGACGAGCTACGTGCGATGCAGCCCTGCTTCCCGCTTCGCCAAAACAAAGCGGTACCACCGAGCAAAAACACGTAGCCAGTGCGACTGCGCCCGTCAGGACTCCAAGCCCAGTCGCTGTCAGTGTAGCCGTCAAGAACCACCGAACACTGCCGACGAAAGCAGAGTCCGAGATACGGCGTGGAGACCACGTACCGTACCACTCGCAAAGCCGCGTGAAGAGCTCTCGCACGTGGAGCCTGCGAGAACTGAGCGAGAAGGTTGACGGCGAACGCGATGTCGGGACGCGTGGTAGTGGCCAGGTACATCAGAGATCCGATGAGACGGAGGTACAAGGTCACGTCCACTGTCTCCCCCAGCTATGTAGGGTCATCCACCTTCAGGGCATCCTGCCCATCAGGTGTGAGTGGTGTGGAAGCAGTGGGCACTGCACCAAGGAGATCGCTAAAGCGCTCCCCCACGACTCGTGCGTATCGGGCCTGATGCAGCAACAGTGTCCGATGTCTGCGATCTCGCACAATCTCCATACCAAGAAACACCGACGCAGGACCGAGGTCCTTCATCCTGTAGGCGGTCTGCAGGACAGCCTTGGCCTCCTTCACGGCCTCCAGTGACGGAGACGCGATCAGAAGGTCATCAACATAGACCAGGATGGCGGTAAACCGCTCGGGTGTCGGTAGGATGAAGAGTGAGGGGTCTGCCTCGCTCTGTACGTATCNTGCGCGAGTCAAGGTGCCAGTGATCTCCCGGTTCCAACACCGTGGAGACTGCTTGAGGCCGTACAAGGACTTGCGCAAGCGCCAGACCTTGTCACCGTCCTCAAAGCCAGGTGGCTGAGCCACGTAGATCTCCTCATCCAAAGAGCCATGGAGGAACGCGTTGTTCACATCCATCTGGTGTAGTTCCCAGTCATGCTGAGCTACTACGCCGAACAGAGCTCGTGCTGAGGTCATGCGGCAGACAGGGGCAAAGGTGTCAGTGTAATCAACTCCCTCAATCTGAGAGAACCCCTTGGCGACCAAGCGGGCCTTGTAGCGTTCCAGTGAGCCATCCGGCTTCACTTTCTTGCGAAAGACCCACTTGACCTGAATCGTCTTCCTCCCAGGGGGAAGGTCGACCAGCTCGTAGACTCCGTGCTCTCGGATAGCGCGAAAGCTCATCCTCGCAAGCAACGCGCCAGGCATCAGCATCCTGCGATGAGAAGGCCTCCCTCAATGTGCCCGGGTCTGGCGCCATAGAGGAGGAACTCTGCGTGGCAAGTGCACATGCCTCAGTGTCTGGCCTGACGGCCACGAGATCAGCTGCTGCGTCACAGGCGATATGGAACTCGCGAGTAACCAGGTCGTGCCCTATGGGGCATGCTGGGTGTACCTCTGAAAGCTCAGTGCAGACACTCAGGCCTAAGGCCTTTGTGCTTGGATCACCGCTCGCGATGCTGCGAGAGGAACGTCTGGGTCCAGAACCTGACGCTCGCTGAGCTCCAGAATCCAGTGGTCGAAGGCGACCACCAGGCTCACGGGAGTAACCGGAGGTCGAGGGGCGCACCTCAGGCTCAGGAACAGGTACGACCACAGGGACAGGTACGACCACAGCTGGTGAGGGCTGAGACGAGGCAGTCAGAGATGCCGTGCGCGGAGATGCGTGTGTGGGGGACACTGAGCTCGGGATGACATCGGGCAAGGCTGGCCCGGACACTGAGAGAGGAGTGTCAGCCGACGTAGAGACAGGAGTGGGCTGGGCTGGGTCAGACGCTGGAACAGGGGTGCTAGTGGACACAGAGGGTGATGGAGGAGGAGGCGTGGAAGCAGCGCTACCTGTGGGGTACAAAGCAGGCTAGACAGGTGGGATCTCTGGACCAACGGCAATGATAGCCGGATCATCAAGTGCTGGAGATCGAGAGGGGACTCGAGCGGACACATCATCCTGGCGAGGAATGGTCGCTGGTGAAGAGGTCTCCCCCATCCGCCGAGGACCCTCACAGGAAGGGACATGAGATGCAGAGAGCGCTGTGATCGAAGTCAGATCACGGTATGTGAGTGACTAAAAAAACAGCGCGTCACGGGACTCAATGACACGACGGCGAGTGGGGTCCCAAAAGCGCCAGGCCTTCGACCGCGGGGAGATGCCGATGAAGGCACACAAGTGACCCCGAGGGGAGACCTTGGACCCCTGCTGGTCCTCGGTGTACCATACGGAGGCCAGGGATCCCCAGACGCGTGCGAGACGAAGATCGGCACGGTGGACAAACCAAAGCTCGTACGGTGTAACATGATCCGGAAGCGGACCATGCGGGAGGCGGTTCCAGACCCACGTCATGTAGGCGAAGCCCTCGAATGCGAAGGACTCCGGGAGACCGCACTCAGACCGCATGGCACGGACCGTATCCTCCATGGTGCGGTTCCAGCGCTCAGATACACCGTTCTGTAGTGGGGTAGTAGGAGCAGAGACCTGGTGAAAAATACCGTGCTAAGCAAAGAAGGAGTCCATCTCGCCGAGGAACTCGCCGCCGCGATCCGAGCGAAAGGTATGTAGGGTGTGGCGAGACTGACGCTGAGCCATCATGAGCCAGAGCCGAACCGCAAGGGCGGCGTCGCTCTTCTGACGCAGACTATAGACCCACCGCATCCGGGTGAAGTCGTCGGTCAGCGTCAGAACATACCGGCACCTCTCGGACAGCGACTCAACCGGAAGAGGACCAAGCAGGTCCGAGTGGACCAACTCGAGGGGCCTCAGCGCTCGGGAACGCGAATCCGGGTAAGTGCACCGGTGCATCTTACCCTGAGCGCAAAAAAGACAGTCGGTCTTGGGTGGCTTCTCGAAAGAAGCCACGTCAAGACCAAGAGCGGGCTGTGTCCGGATGAGCTTCGACACCGTGTCGGAGCCCACATGACACAGACGTTTTTGGTTAAGCAACCGCTGGTGTTCCGGGGATAGAACACCAGTGACAAAAACGCGACCAGAGGAGGTGGGAGAGCAAGGGGAGGAGGGGCGAGCAATGCGGTACAAATCATCTACGACTGAAGCACGCAAGACAATGCTACGGGTGTCAAGAGCAGTCACAATCGCTGAGTCAGCGGTATGCTCAACAGAGAGACCCATCAGAGTGCAGGCACGCGCAGACAGCAAACTCAGCTCAAGATCAGGCACAAACAGCACGTCAGAGAGATACAGGGGGCCAGACGGACCATCAAAGCATACAACCCCAACACCGTGAACCGGTAAGGACTGACCAAAACCTGTACGGACAGAACGGACAGTCGTGACAGGACCAAGTACCACAAAGTCACTACGACGACACGTCATGTGGTGGGTGGCACCGGAATCAATAATCCAAGTGCCACCGGAGTCACGACTGGTGGACGTCACTATACAACGAGCAATAGAACACTCGGCATCAGAGGGACGCTGAGCCGTCAGTAGGAGGGAACGACGTACATCACGAAGGTGAGACTCATGAATCCAGTCAGTGCAGTCAGGCCCATCATCATCACATGCGGACTGTGCTCCCCCACACGTGTCATCACGAGTCACGAGGACGGACGAACAAGCAGTCTGTGACCCACTCGACGATGACAACACACTCGCACCTCCCTGAAAGCGATGCGCCAGAAGATGACGAAGCTCGGCGATGGTGCGGTCACGTGGGTCTGGATCACTGCTGCTCGCCGGTGAGGATGCAGGAACAGCTGCAGTCGTAGTCGCCGCGCGTCCAGAGGAGTGTGCGGTCGACGTGCCGGACGCGGTGCGAGCGGCATGGGCAGCCTAGAGTCCGCGAGTGATGCGCTCCCAGTCGAGCGGCTGCTGGCACTCGGTGTAGCGATGGGCACCTCCACAGTTGTAGCAGTGCACGGAACGGCCACTGCTACCACTGCATGACGGTTGCTGCTGACCCGATCCGCGCTTCCTATTCTTCTTCTTCCCCTGGGCAGCTGCTGCAACGCCCTGCGTCTGTGTGGGTGTAGACGGGGTCGAAGAGGAGGAGGAAGATGAGGTCGTGATGGAGGAAGGTGAGGGTGACTGTAGGAGGGAAGATGGTGGTGAGGCGAGGACTGCTGCAGCGAGAGAAGTTTCCTGATGTGCTACTGCTGCCTCGCGGGCCGACGTCACCTGGAGGAAAAGCTGATGGGCCCACGAGAGCAGCTGCAGGGTGGCTGAGAAAGGCTCGAGAGCAGCGTCGCTGTACCGTGTGAATATGTCGGTGTACTCTAGGCGAACTCCGAGCATGATCGTCCGAAGCGCCCACAGCTGTGTGCCCCCTGAGGTCCCCAGGAACGTGTAGATACGCATGGCGCGTCGCCAGTGGTCCGCAGCATGCTCCGCTGGTCCCCGACAGAGGGAGTGGAAGGCACGAATGTATGACGCACGGGTGGCGCGCGTCTCTGCGGCCAGGAGGGACAACGCCAGATCCCAGCCTCCACGAGGATCAGCTCCGGTGCCTGTGCCAGCCTTGCCAAGGGACGGAAGGCAACAACAGTCTCGCGTGGCATGGCGTAGAGAAGTCCTCGCATGGCTCGGGCTGCTGTCAGCACCTCTGCTGGATCTGTAGACTGGTATGGGCTGTGGTAGTAAGGCCACACTCCCTCAGAAGTAGCCCACACCTGAAACAGGATCTCCCAGTAGTCAAATCCGTCCTCGCTGATGTACCGTGGAGGTGGTGCCTCAAAGTCCTTTGGCTGCCTCTCCGTGGGGAGAGCAGCCGCAGGCTGAGGAGGGCGAGTGACGGGAAAAACTCTTGGTAGAGGGTGGTCACTGGGGAAGTCAGGTGACGGTCGTATCGGGGACACGGGTGGAGGTCGGATACCCGTCTGCAGCTGACGGAGGCGCTCCTGTAGAAGGCGAATCTCCCGCTCCTGGGAGTCATCCTCGAAGCCTGGCATGAATGGCTCGTCATCAAGGAGGTCCGCAGGTGGTGGGGAAACTACACCAGGAGGTGAAGCAGGCGGGGCGCCTGTCATGGGCACCTGAGCCGAGTGCTGGGTGGAGGCCGCAACGCCGGCAGCTCCCTCGGAGATCCGCGGAGGAGCCGTGGACTGAGCGCGCAGGAGCTCAGTCAGCGTGCGGATCGCGTCAATCTGCTCTCGCTGCAGACGACGCATCTCCTCCTGCTGACTGCCTAGGTCCTCAATGGCCTGCGAGCGAGGGCTCAATACCCCTGAAGAAGAGGAGCAGGGATCACCTGGTCCCTTGTCCTTGTCGTCGGGCGACCTCATGTCGCCGATCACTATGGGACGACAGGTCAACTTTGCCGGATTTCAAAACCGACTGTGTTTCTCGGCGAGTTGAAAAGCTGGCAACTTTTGACTTTTCGGTCGAAATTTTGGCTAAGTGTAATGCTGACGTCAGCAAGTGGTTGCTGACGTCAGCACGACCTGATGACGTCAGCAACGAACAATGCTGATGTCAGCTCGTCCCGTCCTTTTTTTTTTTCTTTGTCACGGTTCTGCTGCTGCGTGGTGGCGCGCGACAGCTCCGCGGAAGCTGCGCAGCAGCTTCTTCCCAGCTGCTGCTGCAGCTGCGCTGTCAGCTGCAGCAGCAGCTGCGTAGCTGCGTGTGCAGCGGTGGCAGCGGCGGCTGCGCTGCCGCTGCTGCTGCTGCGCGCGACGGCTGCTGCTGTGCGCGGCGCTGCTGCTGTACGCTTCAGCTGCTGCTGCCTGCCGCCGCCGCGCGCTGCTACTGGCTGTCGCCGCCTCGCGCTGCTGCTGCTGCCACTGCTGCGCTGCTGCTGCTGCCGCGACTCCCGCTGCTGCTGCTGTGCCGCTGCCGCTGCTGCGTTGCTGCTGCCGACGCCGGTGCTGCACTGCTGCTGCCGCCGCTGCTGCCACGCTGTTGTGGCGGCCGCTGCTGCTGCGCTGCTGCTGTGCGGCTGCCGCCGCCGCCTCTGCTGCTGCTGCTCTGCTGCTGCGGCTGTGGGGGGGGGGAAGTGGCGGCTGCACGCACCGCAGCCGCCACACACCTCTGCGTGGCGGTACGCGCTGCTGCTGCTGCCTCAGCAGCTGCGATCTCACGTGGTGGGTGGAGTACGCGGACGGCAAACGGCCGTCTCCAGCAGGTCCCAGAAAATCTGCTGCAGCGGTGACTCTCGCTGCTGCTGCTCTGCTGCTGCGGCTGTGGGGGGGGGGAAGTGGCGGCTGCACGCACCGCAGCCGCCACACACCTCTGCGTGGCGGTACGCGCTGCTGCTGCTGCCTCAGCAGCTGCGATCTCACGTGGTGGGTGGAGTACGCGGACGGCAAACGGCCGTCTCCAGCAGGTCCCAGAAAATCTGCTGCAGCGGTGACTCTCACTGCTGCTGCTCTGCTGCGTCTGTGCTGCGCAGCGCAGTGAGATCTGTCTCACTGCTCTGATACCATGAGAAAGTGCGTGGAAGCTTCCTAGCAACACGGCCGCTGACCGGGCGTCAGTGCCTAGTCAGACGGTGAAGACAGTCACAGGTCGTACACACAACGACAAGGGTTTGGCTAGGAGACACAAGTCAGAGTGTCAGAATGCTTCAATATAGCATATGCAGAGAGAGATGACAACTGATAGGTCCAGGGCATAAATACCTGCCGCGGCGCACGGCGGGTGTCGCACGCGGCAGTCCAAGAGCTGTCCTAAAACCTGTCCAAAAACAGTGTTTTGGCCGTAACTGTGCGCACACATGTCAGAATCCTACGCCGTCTGAACCTAGATGTGCAGAATCAAAAGACGCACGCAACGACTGGTCACATGCATGCATCCATCGACTGACAGCGAGTATGCAATGCAAAAACATGCAAATGGGCCTCATGCCCAGTCCGCCGAAAGGCGCCTGCAAGATGTAGAAGGCACAGCAAGGAGTCCTGGTGACATCTGGGGCTCTGGAACAGTGGTCGGTCAGCTCCAGACGGGTAGTCCGCCGCCTGTCGTCACGCCGGTGTCACCAGGGCCGCCTGCCTCAGGGATATGCACGAGTATGGACACGGCCGAGTGGTCACAGTAAACTGTACAGGAACGGCACAAAGCACAACACCCCCCACATAGAACACGCAAGCCCACCTCCCCTTCAAATGGCTAAGACCCACGGGCAAGCCCTCTCATAAGAACGGAGAGGCCCTCACTTTTGGTTCACCCACGTGGTAACTGTTCAGCGAGTTTTTCACCCACCACTCTCCTCCTCGGTTCTCCTTCGTGGCCTACGCAACCTTGTTCAACACCCTCAAGAGTTGTCATGCAGGTTCAGACAAAAGCTTATGGGAACCTGATGGCTTTGATTTTAACCATTAGAATCGTTTAAGAAGCAGTAGACCATCTTGCCCTTCCCTAAAGATGAATTCCAATCCATTTTCGGCTGTTGGACCCTTGCTTACTTTCTCCACTCTTGTTGCAAGCGCTCTCACACCAAGATGCCAAATTAGCCTGTCCAACTAGTTTTGAGTGTGATCACAATGCTGATCCTAATATCTCATTAAAATTATTATTTTTTTGTTTAATTCTATCCGAACTCACTATTTAATCACTTTCTTGGAATCACACCATTCTTTTTCTTAGAGTTACATATAACAACCACAAAGATTGTGTAGGAGGAGAAATTCAATAGATCAATTCTTGAATATTTCTGGGTAAAAATAAAAGATGAAATAATGCGAGATATTCATGGAATCATTCGGATGGCCTAAACCTTTACGAATGATAATGATGCATGGAAAAAGGAACACTCCATTATAAAATGAAACCAGGAAACATTGAAAACTTCCCATGAAACACACATGAGTTTTGATGAATGGCGAAAGTCAGTTTGTTCTCATATTGGTAACCTTTGAGCACTAGTTTGTGTACAATAAGCTTGCTTGCCTGAAAAATTGCAGGGTAGGTAAGGTTCAACCGTAGAGAAGAAATATAATTTGGAGGTGGTCGAACTTCGTCTTGAACATTTTGTTCGCGTGTTTGATGAGTAAGGGTGGTCTCACATGATAGCAACTCAACTCCCCCTCGCCACGTCAGGGGGGCGATGCGAGCTCAACTCCAGCTCAAGTCGTCGCTGACCGCGAAGAGGCCCGCGAACCTTTGGCGAGGCGACCCGGAGTTGCTAGGGGTTGCTACAGCCTTGGAGCTGTAGCAACTCTACAGCAACTCCCGAGTCGCTCCGCCCTGCTGCCGTCGTCGCTCACGTAGCGAGGTGACGAGACGGACTTTCGTGCATGCCGGACTCGCGAAAACTGAGGAAAAAGTGCAGTCGCGCACAGAAACGCCGACAGTCGCCAACTCTCGCTTGGTGCAGTTGCTAGGCCGTCCGGTGTGAGGGCACCTAGCTAGCAATACCTTCACTGTCCGCCATGTGGAAGTTGTAGACGTGGCGAACACGTGCGGCTACGTGGCGGAGTTGCTACGAACCGGTGTGAGAGCACCCTAAGGTCCACAACGCTTACGTCAGCCCTGTGTGTTATTGGAGGCATCCACGTCAGCCGCTGGCCGGTCGCTTCGCATTAGTGGCATCGCAGCAGCAGAAGCAGGAGCAGGAGCAGGAACAGCAGCAAAAGGTTCAGGAGGTACAGCAGGGCCAGAAAATTCTCACTAAAACGTTCAGCTCAAAAAAGCGGTCGAGGAGGACACATCGACACCAAATGCTGTGTGTTTCTTGAAATCCTTCGCCGCTTCTACGAATCGTCTTCAGGAGTTCGGGCGGCATTAACCATCGCATTCTTCACAGGCTACCCCACTGCTGCCTCAGCGCAACAAAAGGGCTGCCCTTTCTAGCAGCAGACAACCGGCGGTATGGCGTTGGGGCGTCCGGGCCCAACCCTCTCCGTTTCAGGCTGGCTGGATGTGGATGGACAGAAGCTGTCCGCCGTGCTTCCTTGCAGCAAGAATGGAGGAGAGAGGGAGAAGCATCAGGCGCTGCTGACGGCGGCGTCTCCACTTGACAGCACTTGCGGTGCTGGAAGCAGCAGCAGCAGCAGCAGCAGCAGCAGCAGCAGCAGCAGCAGCAGCAGCAGACGCAGCTGCTGCAACAGAATGAGCAGCATTGGCATTGGCAGCAGCAGCGGCCTCAGCAACATCGGCGGCGGTTTTTTCATCTGCAGCTGCAGCAGCAGCTTCAGCTGGTGCAGGAGCAGCAGGAACAGCACTGAGCAGCCAGGGCTGCTGCTGGCTCGGGCGCTGCGGTTGCAGCAGCAATCCGTGCGGCTGCAGCAATCGTCTGGGGAAATTCGTGTGGCCTTTTGCAGGAAGAAATGGGTGCCGTCAGGTCGAGAACACAAGCGTTTTGGAGAAATAGGATTTGGAGTGAGCTGCCTTGCCAGCTCGCAGGGGCTGGCAAAAACGTGTTGCGACCGATGTCGGTCTTCTACCTCCTTGCCTGGTCATGTGGCGGGATTTAGGGGAGGAAATGGATGGGGGCACGGGGCCTGCCTTTGTGAACTTCATCGGCAAAGAAGCACGGTGGCAGCAGCAGCAGCAGCAGCAGCAGCAGCAGCAGCTGCAGCAGAATCAGGGCAAGAAAGGGCTTTGGTAGGAGGGAAGGGTCGGTCTAGTTCAAGAGGACGAGGAGGAGGAGGACGAGGAGGGAAAGCAGGAAAAGGGGGCAATGAAGGCAAGAAGGTCAGGGGAGCAGGAGGGAGTTTTGGACCAAAGCCATCTCAAGATGGGATGACGTCAACAAAGAGTGGAGTGACGTCACCACACAAAAGAGTGATGTCAGCAAAGGTTCAGGACGATGTGGCGGCTTATCGCCTGCATGGGCTGGAAGTTCCCGTTGAACTAGATCCTGGAAAAGACAATGCATTTTCGGCTCACCCTGCGCTGTGCGCTGCGATAGCAAGGAAGCTGGTTGGAGAGGTGGGCAGGTGCTTATGTTGGTGGGGTCCGGGATGGAGGGGGGTGGGGGAGTTGGTCATTTGAGTAGGTTTGACAACAGGGATGCTGTGCGGTGCCATTTCTAGGTCGTTGGGTTGAGAGGTGAGTTAAGTTCGTGGAGAGGTTGGGTGTAGTGTTGGTGGAGAGGTGGGTGTAGTGTTTGTGGAGAGGTGGGTGTAGTGTTTGTGGAGAGGTGGGTGTAGTGTTTGTGGAGAGGTGGGTGTAGTGTTTGTGGAGA
>SZWC01026893.1:0-26534 GCA_023375785.1 Penium margaritaceum
GGACATACTGAACCAATCAGCCTGGATCATGTGGACAGATAAGACCAACAGAGTGAACAGCACCTTTGAACACATTACGACTGAGGGCCTTTGTGAGGAAGTCAGCTCTTTGAGACCGTGTGTCCACACAAGTGACCTGAATTATGCCAGCAGCAATGCACTCGTGAACAAAGTGATGCTCGACATTGATGTGCTTGGTGCGTGAATGGTGCATGCCACTGTTGTCAGTGATGGCTTTCATGCTTTGGTTGTCACAACGCAACGTGATGCAACAGATAGGTACACGCAATTTCTGCAACAGACGACATAGCCAGACAGTCTCACATGTGCCTGTGCCTAGCGCAACATACTCAGCCTCAGCGGTACTGCGAGCGACGCACCCTTGTTTGCCACTTTTCCAGGAGACTGCAGTGCCACCAAAAAGAAAGATGTAGCCTGTTCGGCTGCGAGCATCGGAGTCATCTGCCCAGTCATTGTCCGTGAAGCCGTCAACGACAACCAAGGGCTGTGCACAAAAGTACAGACCGATGCGAGGGGTGGAGAGGACATAGCGCACCACCCACAGTGCTGCCTCAAGATGACGGTCACGGGGCACTGGGAGAACTGTGAGAGAAAATTCACAGCGAATGCCACATGTGCACGAGTGGTTGTGGCAAGATACATCAGAGACCCAATGACACGGAGGTAGTCAGTCACATCGACCACCTCCTTCAGTGTGGATATGTCCCGTGACTTCAGTAAAGACTGGCCAGTGGGTGTCATGGGAGTGGATGCAATGGGGATGGAAGTAAGGAGTGGGGCAAATCGCTCCCCCAGGCTGCGTACATATGCAGCTTGATGGACGTACAAGGTGCGCCGCCCCCGGTCTCGTTCGAGCTCCATGCCCAGAAAGACTCAAGCCAGACAAAGGTCCTTCATTTTGTACATTGCTTGAAGAAGCGCCTTTGCTGCTGCGACCGAGGCAGGATCAGGGGAGGCAATGAGAAGGTCATCTACATAGACAAGGATGGCGACACGTGGCTTGGTGGGACCACTCAGGAACAGTGCTCGATCCACAGTGCTCCGCCTGTAACCTGCCTTTTCAAGGGTCGCTGTGATTTCTTGGTTCCAACACCGTGGTGACTGTTTCAGCCCATAGAGGGTCTTGCGCAAGCGCCACACCCGGTTTGTTCCGTCTGAGAAGCCAGGTGGCTGTACCATGTAAATCTCCTCATCCAACCTACCATGAAGGAAGGCATTGTTAACATCCATCTGCTCGAGTTCCCAGTCATGCTGAGCAACCAGACTTAAGAGAGCTCTGGCTGTGGTGTATCGACCAACTGGGGCAAAGGTCTCATCAAAGTTGACACCGGGGATCTGAGAGAATCCCTTTGCGGTGAGACGTGCCTTGTAATATTTAACAGTGTTGTCAGGGTTCAGTTTACGATGATACACCCACTTGGCCGCAACTACCTTGCGACCCGGTGGGAGATCAACAAGCTCGTATACCTTGTGATAGGAAAGTGCATCAAGTTCAGCCTTCATGGCCTTCTCCCAAAGAGAGGAGTCAGGGGTTGTGCGCGCTGTTTGCACCGTCAGAGGCTCAAGTGGCAGAGGTGAGAGTCCAGCGGCAGTAAAGCATGATGCAACGTATCAAGCCACAGATGAGGACAGAGCTGAATGGAACTCATCCTCAACAAGGGAGTAACCCAGTGCAGTGCTGGGGTGGATGATGGATGCAAGAGTGGACGGAGAGGAGACAGCAAGACCGAGAGCCCGGAGACCGGGGTCACCAGAGACCACTGGGTGTGACTGAGACGGGAGGGCACGAAGGCGCCCGCCACAAGTGTAGGGTGATACCGGTGGAATGGACGGTGCACGCAAGGAAGCTAAAGAAACATCAGGGTGTGACTGTACAGCCGAAGTCGGGGAGACCGCAAGATCAGATTGTGGAGAGAGAGCACGTGATGGAGAGACAGCGCCAGGTGGGGAGACAAAAGATGCATGTGAGTCAGCATCAGGCGAAGAAGGAGGAGAGGGCGCAGTGAGAGGGGCAGACGATACAGAGGGCGAAGAGGACTAAGAAGAAGAGGAGGGCAATGCCAGACTCGGTGCACTGGACGAGGCGACGGGAGGCGACGAGGGATGCCCAGAGGAGAGCACGGAAGGCCCANGGTCACCAGAGACCACTGGGTGTGACTGAGACGGGAGGGCACGGAGGCGCCCGCCACAAGTGTAGGGTGATACCGGTGGAATGGACGGTGCACGCAAGGAAGCTAAAGAAACATCAGGGTGTGACTGTACAGCCGAAGTCGGGGAGACCGCAAGATCAGATTGTGGAGAGAGAGCACGTGATGGAGAGACAGCGCCAGGTGGGGAGACAAAAGATGCATGTGAGTCAGCATCAGGCGAAGAAGGAGGAGAGGGCGCAGTGAGAGGGGCAGACGATACAGAGGGCGAAGAGGACTAAGAAGAAGAGGAGGGCAATGCCAGACTCGGTGCACTGGACGAGGCGACTGGAGGCAACGAGGGATGCCCAGAGGAGAGCACGGAAGGCCCAAGGGGTAGAGGACCACCCCCACTCCTAGAGGGCGGAGCGAGGGAGGCACCAAGATGGGAAGTGTCACGTTCAAACGAGTGCTCGAAAAACAGGGCATCACGAGACTCGACGACGCGACATCGGGAGGGGTCCCAGAAACGCCACGCTTTGGAGAAGGGAGAGATGCCCATAAAGAGGCAAAGCCGGCCACGAGGCGACAGCTTGCCATCACGATGGTCCGAGGGAACCAACACGGAGGCAAGACAACCCCAGACACAGGCAAGACGGAGATCGGCACGCTGATTAGTCCAGCGTTTTAAGGGGGTGACAGAGTGGGGAAGAGGACCATGAGGGACACGATTCCAGACCCAAGTGATATACGACATGGCCTCAAAGGCAAAGAGAGGAGATAGGCTAGAGGCAGAGAGGAGGGATCGCACACCATCCACAAGGGTGCGATTCCAGCGCTCAGAAACACCATTTTTTTGAGGAGTGTAAGGGGAAAAAGACTCGACCCGGACACCACAAGAGGTGAGGAAACGAGAGGTGGGACAAAAAAACTCACCACCCCAATCACTGCGAAAGGCACGCAGGGTTTGGTTGCAAGCACGCTCAACTAGCGGGAGCCATGACTCAAGAACTTCAATGACGTTACTTTTGTGACGAAGGGGAAAGACCCACCGATAACGGGAGAAGTCATCGGTCAAGCAGAGGACGTACCGACCAAGACCGCCAAGGAAGTCATTGGGTAAGGGGCCCATGACATCAGCATGCACTAGGTCAAGTGGTTGAGTGGTAGTGGACTCAGAGGTGCAAAAGGGAGAGCGGTGTTTTTGCCACTGGCGCAGTCAAGACAGGTGGAAGTGCAGGGAGGAGTAAAAGTGGCAGGGTCAAGGCCGTGGGCTGGCTGAAGGCGAAGGAGGCGCTGGATGACAGCAGTGTGAATGTGACAGAGACAACGATGCAGGAGATCAGTGTGCTCAGATGACAAAAAGGGTGCAACATGAACAAGAGCTGATGCAGCGGAAGTGGAGGTCAACATGAGCGGGACGCGGAACAGGCGATCACAACACACACCACGAAGAACAACACGGCCAAAAGAACGAAGTGAGATAGAGGGCAGGCCACGGCTGGACAAAAAATCCATGCCCTAGTCATCAAGGGTGGTCACAGAGAAAAGGCTGACTTCAAGATCAGGCACGTACAGGACGTCAGGAAGATAGACAGTACCGCCGGGACCCACAAAGCGTACTACACCAACACCCTGAACAGGGAGTAACTGTCCGGAACTAGTGTGAACAGAGTGGACAGACTGAACAGGGCCAAGAGAAACGAAGGACGAGCGACAGGAGGTCATGTGATGAGTGGCCCCAGAATCTATGATCCAGAGGCAGGGCGAAACTCGAGTGGTGGGAAGAACAAGACAGACAGCAACAGTGCAGTGGGAAGAGACAGAGGTAGAACGACCAAGACGTGCAGGGTACGTATGTGACTGCCATTCTTCAATCCAGGTACAATCATCAGGCAACTCCCCTTGAACGCAACCAAAGGAACCACCGCGAAGGGTGTCCTCGGACTCACAAACAGACACGTGCGACTGGCCACTCACACTCTCACCTCCATGAGAGCGAAGGTGAAGAAGCTCCGCTAACCGACGTTCTTGTGTGCGCTCCTCGTCATGGCGATCGGAGGAGCACTTTGAGGAGCGGTCGGAGGAGTGGTCAAAGAAGTGCCCGTCGTCACGCGCCCAGTGAGGTACGTGATAGTGAGAGGGTGGAGGTCCGTAGTACGGGGGTCCAGATGGAGGAGGAATCCAGCCCCACGGGCTGGGTGTTGGAGGTGCTGGGTGCACGGGGGNCGTGCGACTGGCCACTCACACTCTCACCTCCCTGAGAGCGAAGGTGAAGAAGCTCCGCCAACCGACGTTCTTGTGTGCGCTCCTCGTCATGGCGATCGGAGGAGCACTTTGAGGAGCGGTCGGAGGAGTGGTCAAAGAAGTGCCCGTCGTCACGCGCCCAGTGAGGTACGTGATAGTGAGAGGGTGGAGGTCCGTAGTACGGGGGTCCAGATGGAGGAGGAATCCAGCCCCACGGGCTGGGTGTTGGAGGTGCTGGGTGCACGGGGGAAGAGGCGGTGGAGAGGGCAGAGCCAATGGAAGATGATGAGGAGGAGGCAGCAGTCACCACAGCAGTGGCAGAGGAGGCAGCAGCACCGGTGCGTGTCCAGTGAGCGCGCATGGAGGAGGCCAGCCGTGCATCATCACGAGGGGCAGGGCATTTTGGTGCAGAGTGACCGGAGGCACCACAATTCCAGCAGGTGACGTCAGCAGCAGTGACGACCGAGTTTTTGCCACCGCGACCACCCCCACGACCTTTACCCCCTTGACCACCCCCCGACTGGAGCCGCCACCCCCACCTCGGGAAGAACCTTGAGTGGAATATGCTGTCGCCTGTGAAAAGGACGAGGAAGAGCAGGCTACGGCACAAGAGGACGAGGAGGAGGTATTGACGGCAGCTAACGCAGCGCGATGCATGCGCTTGTTCTGGAGGGTATTCCACCAGTCCGTGCAACAGTGAAGTCAAAGAGGGGGCCGATCCCAGGTGGGGAATCAGCAGGGAAAGGCTCAGAGGCAAGACGCTCAAACTCAGTCTGGGAGACATGAAGATACAGATCAGACAGCTCAGGGATGAGACCAGCAACGATGGAGAGACAGGCAGAAAGAGGGCCTGGAGGAGCCTTTCCCAGATCTCGCAGTAGGCGCAGACTACGCGCCCAATACTCATCTGCTGTCTCATCCGCACGCATCTGCAAGGTGTTGAATTGCACTGTGAGGGTACTTTGGGCAGCGTGCCTAGTCACTGTCTTGCGACGGCGGATGAGCGCATAGGCGCCAACAGGATCGGCTAGCGTGTCGCAGGAGGGGTCTGCATTGTACGTACCAATGTCGTCGAGGAGACTTTCTAGACCAGCATTGATGAGCGCACGCACAACGCGAGCTGCCTCTGTCGGTTTTGGCACAAACGGCGCCTTTGCGGGTGAGTAGTACTCCGAAAGAAGCTCAACCTGAGCCCACGTTTCCCAGGATGTGAACGTAAGCTTGGGAGTGAACTGTGGTGGCGGAGTTTCAATGTCCTTCTGTCAAGCTGGAGGCACGGGACGGGTAAAGGCTGCTACTGAGAGAGAGTGAGAGGAGGAGTTGGCAACGGTGTCACCAGGAGGAGCAGACGAGTCAGCTAAGACAGAGTTTGTGGCAGGCGGAACCGCGGCAAAGGTGGGAATGACGCGCAGTTTCTCAATAACAAGCTTGGCTACTGTAGTAGCTAGCTCATGCTGCGCTTCCTGTCCACGATGAAGCTCATCCTCAGCTCTGCGGCGTTCTACTTGAGCCTCACAAAGGGCGGCCTGGAGGGCCTCTATAGTTTCCTCTAGTGCAGGCATGATGCAGGAAGGAATAGAAGTTGAGAGTGCAAGGAGGAAAGAGTGGATTTGAAGGCAACGCTCACCAAGCTAGTGACGTGGGAGAAGGTTGAAGAGCGGCGACACGACAGCTGCAGCTGAGGAAAACAGAACGGCCACCCATCCCGCGACCGCCACTGTAAGGCACAGAAGTCTTGTTTTTGGAGCTCCAGCGACTGCAGCTGTGGCAGATGCCATGAGGACGCCGGTGGTAATGGATGATGATGCGTCATGCGGTTCGCCGGTAGGCGTAAGTACTGCAGAGGCAGTGGATGCTCCAGTGGAACCAACGGAACTGGAAGTGGTGTCTGCTGGTGTGGAGGCTGCTGTGGAAATGGATGCAGTGGCAGCTGTAATCTGTGTGGCGATGTTGGCGGCAGCAGTTGCGAGCAGAGTGAGTGAGGTGGCTGTGCGTGCGTATGCTTTGGTAGCCCTGCCAATGGCTGTCTGTGCAGGGTCACGACAGGCTCTTGCTGTTGCTGCGAAGGTGGATGCAGCACCAGCTGCTGCGTCAAGGATAGCACCGGCTAAGCTAATTGAGTCGGTGAGAACAGGGAGAACTAGAACGACGCTGTGCACCTTGGGTGTAGTGGATGCTGTGTCTGGTCCCTGGGCAGTAGATGGAGGAGAAGGAATGGGTGAAGTAGTTGGTTCAGGAGGTGGCAAACTGCTGGACGGTTGCATCCTTGGCAACAAGGGCAGTGATGGTGGTAGGTCGTTCGAAGTGTAGACTTGGCGATCGACCTCCTCCCCCTCTCGCACTGCTGCAGTGTCGATGTCGTCCTGCTAGTAGGTGTGATCAAGCATGCGCACCCACCGAGGGGTGTCGGCGTCGTCCGCCAACGTGGATAGCTGAGCGGGCTGCTGGGGTAGCTAGAGCTTCTTGTTGCAGTGCACCACTCAGGTTGCAGCAGGCTAGAGACAGGACAGGGTACTGGGAAGATGAAGAGGGTGTGTGTCCTTGGATGGCGAGAGTCGGAGTCACGGGCAGCTGCGGCAGACGCGGCCTCTGTCACTCCCAGGGCTGAGGAGGACAGCTATGAGTGACTGCACGTGGTTAGGTCTGGATCCGCCGAACGACACATATGCGTCGACGGCAGTGGCAGTCTGAGAGAAGACAGCAGCCAGAAGCGTGGCCTAGTTGGCTCCGAGCAATGAGAATGCTCGGAGAGGTCCATGGGTGAGCCTGTGCTCAGACGAGCACTACGGAACAAGATGGCGCCATTGTTCAGCGCCGAGCAGAAGTAGAGTGTAGAGCCACTGCTGTGGTGAGGTTAGGTGGCCGAGAGAGGCTCGGGCGTGCGCAGAGGCGGCTGCCTAGGATCGAGGGGCGGTGTACGAGATGCATCACATCACTCTGATACCAATAGTTATCCAGAAGTTTCCTAGGTTGAGTGTGTGAGAACATGCAACCGCGTGCATAAGCTACGCGACGCCATGGATACGGAAAGCTTGCCTTCATAAACTTCGGTACAACCAAGATAGGTAAGTGAGAGGGGGAGCGAGAGAGTCAGCACCCGGTGAGCGTGCGCTCGCCACGGGCATCACACCCAAATGAGCACACGCTGCCACCCGGGGGTCGAGTGCGACTGCTCTGCATAAAACCGAGATAGCAGCTACTCACCAGTGCACGGGTGAACCCGGCACGGTGGCCCCCTAAGGATCAGCACCAGGAAAAGGCAGCTCCCCCAGAAAACACTCAAAGCAAGCAACATAATGCAGGGCACGATAGTGATAAATGTACGGGCCCTAGCATCTACCGCATCTCAGAATCAAGAGAGTCAAAGAGGATCAGAAAATGACAAGATGTGTGCCAAGAGTTGTCCCTGGTCTAGCAGCAGCAGCACGAGAGCGTCCATGCCTCCTGCTATGGCTGACACGCTTGTAGCTTTCCCAGGTAGAGCCATTGTCATTCAATCTGTACAGATGTGTGTAATATGTGTGGAGACAAGAGGTCACAGAGTTGTGAGTGGCCAACAAACTTCAATACACGGTGGCCCCCAAAGGATCAGCACCCGGGAAATATGCAACTCCCTGAAAACACTCAAAGGCAAGCAAGCACGATGCAGGACACTACAGTGTGAATGCACAAACCCCAACATTTACCGCAACAAAGAATCATATAAAGTCATGCAATGACCATGCATGTGCCACAGGGCACTCCGAGGTCCAGTAGTAGCTCCATGACGCCAGAGGCTTGAGTCAAGGTGGGGACGCATGACGTCTCAAATGGAAAGCCTAGGCAGCAGGTTGGGGCAGCAGCGTTGTTGATGCAGCGTGCGGGCTTCCACGCTCGTTGCTTAAGTCAGCTGCCCCCTGAGTCTGCTGCTCTAGAGTCTAAGTCTGGAAGCTCTGGGTTTGTTACTCAGAAACGCGCGCGCCAGAGTTAGCGCCAGAAAGCAGTTGAAAACTGAAAGTAACTTGTTAGGAATCAAGAATGAGACACAATGGGAGACCCCTCCAAGAACTAGCCTCCCCCCAGCTCTGTAGAGCTTGTTACTCAGTTCAACAGCCAATCAGAAAATAGCTCTATTTTCAGGCTGGCAGGTTTTCTCGATGAGGCCTGCCAGACAGCCGACAGCCCAAAACCCAGGCGTCGTCTGTTTTGCCTGGAAACTGGACCATACCATAATACCGACGCTGCGAACGCAGTCAAGCGGTCAGAATCAGCTAGAAAAATAGTAGCAGAGAGTTATGGCTGCCCGAACCCAAGCAGCACCTATGGTAGTCCATGATGCCGAACAGGGTCATACAGCATGCAACAAGGACCCTAGGCAGGGCATGACGACGCAGATGCGACGGGACGCGCTGGACGCATGCAGACAACAATTGCGGTGGCAGTGACCGCCGGCAGCACGACCGCCGAGGAGGCTTGCCGATGGAGCTGAGCACGTCACCGCAGAGAAGAGGCTCCAGCGAACCGCGAGTAGACCTCAGCGTGCGTCGGCTCCACCGGATGACGCTCCATCAGCGTCGAGTCTTGCCGTCAGTCATCTGCACGCCGATGTACACAAGCCGAGAGGACACAACAGAGCACAATGAGGGATGCGCAAAAACCAACACTCCCCCATGAATCACAGGCGTAGTGTACATGGGTGGGCAGAGAAACGGTCAACATTGAGACTACCCCAAAGTACGCAGAGACGCTGGCAGAGACAAAGAGGGCAACTCACGGACGCATGCTAACTGAACTCACAGCCTTCTTGAACGAGTCCCGCTTCAATGCCTTGGTCAAGAAGTCAGCCAGCTGTCGTGCTGTCTCAACCCATACGATGCTGATGCTGCCGTCATGCAACAACGAACGCACATAGTGATACTCAACATTGATGTGCTTTGTGCATGTGGGATGCACCCCGTCATTGTCGGCGATGGCCATGGCACTCTCATTGTCACAATGCAAGGTGATGGATACGTTAGACTGATGCAACTCGGACAGCAGACGACGCAACCACACACTCTCACACGCGCCTGAGCGAAGGGCCACGTACTCAGCCTTGGTAGTGCTGCGTGCAATGCACCCCTACTTGCCACTACGCCAAGACACAGCTGTTCTGCTGACCGGAAAGATCCAGTCCGTGCGACTCTTACCGTCTAGATTGCCGGCCCAGTCACTGTCGGTGTAGCCCACTACGACGACGGACGGCTGACGGCGGAACATGAGACCTTGCCAGGGAGTCGAGACAACATAGCGTAGCACTCGGATCGCAGCCTCGAAGTGGAGGTGACGCGGCTCTTGAGAGAACTGGGCTAGGAGGTTGACGGCGAACGCGATGTCTGGGCGTGTCGACATCACCAGGAACATCGGTGACCCGATGACAAGCAGATATGTGGTCACGTCAACTGGCTCCCCCACAACAGCTGGGTCATGACTCTTCACCTTCACCTGGCCATCGGGTGACATGGGTGAAGATGTGCTAGGTATGAGGGACAAGTCCTCGGCGAAGCGAGTGGATAGGGTCTGCACATAGGCAGCCTGGTGAACGTGCAGGATGCCCTGGGAGCGATCATGTTCAAGCTCCATGCCCAGGAAGACTCGGGCAGACCCGAGGTCCTTCATCTGGTAGGCGGCGTGCAGCAAGTCCTTGACACGTTGGATGGCGGCCGCGTCTGGCGACGCAATGAGGAGATCGTCGACGTAGACCAGAACCGGGGGGAAGGTCTGACCTCGTAGGCTGACGAACAGTGTGGGGTCAGCGGTGCTGCGCTGTAGGCTGCCACAGAGAAGCGTGCTGCTGATCTCCTCGTTCCAGCACTGAGGCGACTGCTTCAGGCCATAGAGGGCCTTCCGCAGCCGCCAAACTCTCCCAGTGCCGTAGTCGAAGCCTGAGGGCTGCGTCATGTAGTGCTCCTCAACCTCAAGTGAGCCATGGAGGAATGTGTTGCTCATGTCCATCTAATGTAGCTCCCACCCGTGCTGGACAACCAGGCTGAAGAGCGCTCGGCTAGTGGAGAACCGACCGACTGGGGCGAAGATCTAGTTGTAGTCGAACCCAAGGACCTGAGCAAACCCCTTTGCTGTGAGGCGGGCCTTGTACTTGTCCAAGGATCTGTCAGGCTTCCACTTACACCGAAAGACCCACTTGGCACCTATGGCCTTCCGACCTGGAGGGAGGTCGACGAGTTCATACACGTGGTGCCGTCGGATGGCAGCGAGCTCCTCGGCGTAGGCAGCATTCCAATGTGCGGCCTCAGGGGAGGCTCGAGCCTCACGTAGGGTGGAAGGGTCCTCTGGGCGCGCTGTGGATCGGACTGACAGGGCGTGTGCATCACGAGCCCTAGGTGGGATGCGGGCGAGTGCAGCCACAACAGCATGCCGATGCTCGTGATGAAGCATGGCGTAGCCCAATGCAGAACCCGGGTGAAGGTCTGCGATTATGGCGGAAGTGGTCAGGCCGAGAGCCTTTGTGCCAGGGTCCCCACTCACGACCATGGGAGTGGAGGAGACACGTGGAGCCATGGGGGGTCGAGGCGCCGCGGGACGTGGAGCGACGGTCTGCACGCTCACTGTCGACCGACGGCGAAGGTTGCCGCCTGGGCCACGTGTGTAGCGCGGTCGGGCAGAAGATGGTCCTGAGTCCGACGTGTCAACGGAGGCAGAAGGGGCTACTGGTCTAGAGGAACCTGCAGACGCGACCGGCGCTGCTGGCCCGTAGGGGCCAGTTGGCCCGGAGGAGCCAACAGACGCGACAGGCGCTACTGGCCCGGAGGGGCCAGCGGACGTGACAAAGGCTACTGGGCCAGAGGGGCCAGCGGACGAGACTGGGGCTGTTGGCCCGGAGGGGCCAACGGATGCGACTGGGGCTGCTGGCCGCAGAGGGGCCAGCGGAAGCGACTGGGGCAGCTGGTCCGGGGGGGCCAGCGGGCTGGGAAGGGCCAGTGGACGCGGCTGGGACTGTTGGTCCGGGGGGGCCAGCGGACGCGACATGGGCTACCGGCTCAGAGGGACGCAGTGATGTATCACCCGGAAGCGACAGGACGGAGAACGGACTCACCACTCCCCCACGCGATGGGAGGGACACGGACGAGCCGGAGCGGATGATGTCGCGGGGAAACAGGTCCTCAAAGAAGAGGGCATCGCAGGACTCGACGATGTAGTGTTGGGACGGGTCCCAGAAGCGCTAGGCCTTGGACTGACCAGACACACCAAGGAAGGTGCAGGGGCGTCCGCGGGGGGCGAGCTTGCCGCCCTGCTGTGGGGCGGGCAGCCACACAACGGCGACGCAACCCCAGACGCGAGCCGGGCGGAGATCAGCGCGCCGACTGCACCAGTGCTGGTAGGGTGTGGATTGGCGAGGAAGGGGACCGTGGGGAACCCGGTTCCAGACCCAGGTCATGTAGGCCATGGCTTCAAAATAGAAGCCATCGGAGAGACCGGACTCGCCCCGCATGGTGCAAACGGCGTCGACCATGGTACGGTTCCACCTCTCGGAGACGCCGTTCTGGGCGGGTGTGTAGGGTGCGGACGTCTTATGGTGGATCCCGCGGGAGGCGAGAAAGGTCGTGGCCTCACCCAGGTACTCGCCACCGCGATCGGAGCGAATGCGGCAAAGCGGGCGGCCACACTCGTGCTCCGCGAGGACAAGCCAGTCATGAATGGTTCGGGCGACATCGCTCTTCTGCCGCAGGCAGAAGACCCAACGGTAGCGGAAGTAGTCGTCCATAAGAGTGAGGACATAGTGGCCATGTTCATCGACAAACTCGGTGGGGAGAGGGCCCATGACGTCCAAGTGGACAAGGTCAAGAGGGGCGGACGCACGGGAGGAAGAGAGGGGGTATGTGGACCGGTGCATCTTCCCCTGAGCGCAGTCAATGCACTCAGTGGGGCACGGGAGAGGGAATGTCTCGGGGTCAAGGCCCTTGGCCGGCTGGGTGCGGAGCATGCTTTCTACGGCGGCAGAGTGGACGTGGCAAAGGCGGCGGTGCAAGAGGCGGGTGTGCTGAGGAGAAAGCGTGCTGGTGACAAACACGTGACCGGTGGCGGCCGACGAGGAGGAGACGGGAGGGGAAGAAGAGAGGCGGGGAACGTGCCACAGGTTGCCACGGGCGGTGGCGTGCAGTACGACAAGACCAGACGGATGCAACGACACAGTGCCGACACCACGCGAGTGCACAACGTCCATGCTCATGCGGTCAAGGGCAGTCATGGACAGGAGTCTGAGCTCGAGACCAGGGACGAAGAGAACATCGGTCAGAAAAACGTCACCGGCTGGACCACGAAAACGAACGACGCCAACACCACGGACAGGCAGCACCTGTCTGGAACCCGTCCGGACACCAGAGACATCGCCGACAGGACCGAGCATATTGAAGGCCTCGCGATAGGCCGTCATGTGATGCAAAGACCCGGAGTCGATGATCCAGGTCTCAGCAGGGTCCTGGATAGGGGTCGCCAGATCACTCACGCTCACATGGCAGCAAGCAACAGACACGGACGCGGTGGAAGGAGGCACGAAACGAGACTGCCAATCGTCAAGCCACGCAACGTTGTCAAGGAGTGGGGTGGAGGAGAACACGAGAGACAACAAGACAGACGAGGAAACGGGACACGACCGCAACTCAGTATCAGTCATAAAGGGATGGGCCGGAGGGCAGGAGGTGACGTAACTCGCACTTCCCTGGGGAGGAGGACGAGGCAAACCAAGCTGGAGCGCAATGAACTGCTCCAGCTGATGCTCACGGGAGGACGGCCCGGGAGTGTAGACAGAGTGCGGAGTGACGGCCGCGGAGCCCGGGTAGTAGGAGGGCTAAGCCGGCGAAGGAAGCGAAGGTGCCGTCGGCTGAGGGTGGTACTGCTGCGGGTAGTAATGCTACGGCACGGGTGTCTGCGGGACAGGCGGAGCTGTCGGAGTGGTAGAGCTGCTAGACGAGGTCGGGGGTCAAAGCCAACAGTAGCGATGAAGGCAGAGGCGAGGCAGCGCTCCCGCTGGCGGCGCATGGTGGCGATGACGCGTCCCTCGTCCGTCGGGAGAGGGCACGTGTACCACCCGTGCCCGGGCTAGCCACAGTTGTGGCAGACCGAGCCACCACCGCTAGACCCGGTCGACGACTGCTGCTGCTGCTGCTGCGGCGGACCCTTGCCTTTCTTGTTTTGGCTCTTCTTCTTCTTCCCCAAAGACGATGAGGTAGTTGCGGTGGGGGAGGCGACGGCCACGGAGGCAACGGCAGGGGAGGCGATGGCAGGGGATGCAAGCGCCGCAGTTCGATGGAGCTGGGACTCTTGGTGAGCTTCCTCAATGCGGAGGAAGAGCTCGTATGCCCAGGGCATGAGGGTGCCCTGGGGCGCCATGGTGGAGAGGACGTCCTGGGGGTAGTGGACGAAGACGTCTACGTACTCGCTGGTGGCGCCGCGTTTGATGGTGAGGAGCTCGGACAGGGGGGCCGGAGCAGATTTGCCAAGTCGACAGAGGATGTCCTCCGCCCGCTGCCAATGGGCAGTGACCGTCTCGGTCTACCCCATGTGCATGGAGTTGAACTCTCGGAGTAGACGGCTGATCTCAGCGTCGCTGGACAGGCGATGGGGCCTAGTGAGGACGTGCCATGCGGCGGTAGGGTCTGGGATGTCGCCAGCGGTGAAGTCGCCGAGGAAGGGTTCCAGGGCAAGGCGGGAGGCTGGGGGGGCGACTGGGAGAAGGGCACGGACGATGCGACCAGCGTTATCTATCTGATTGGCCTGGGCTGAGTCGTCAGGGAGGGTATAGTAGGCCCACAGACCCTCACCCTGCGCCCACATCCGGAAGCTGAGCTCCCAGCTCCGGAACTGCTCGCCGGCCTGAAGCGGCGACGGCGGTGTCTCAAAGTCCTTCTGCCTGCAGCTGGCACCCAGAGTGGGGCCAAGGACGGAGGTCACTGTCTGCCATTGGCGGTGACTCTGCTGTTGTGCTGGGTAGTACGTGGCAGCGGACACAACGGGGCTAGCGTGCCCTGGAGGGATGAACAACGGTAGCGTACTGGTGGCGGTTTGGGCGGCGACTGGCTGTAGCGCTCCAAGCTGCTGCGTCAAGGCGGCGAGCTGGTGCTGAAGAGCAGCGAGAGGGTCAGGGTTGCCGCCAACGTTACCAATGGGCTGTTGCTGCTACTGCAAGGGCGGCGGCTGCTACTACTGCAGCGGCGGTGGCTGCTGCTGCTGTTGCTACAACGGCGGTGAATGCTGCTGCTGCTGCTACAGGGGCGGTGGCTGCTGCTGCTGCAGGGGTGGCAGCTGCTGCTGCTGCAACAGCGGTGGCTGCTGCTACTGCTGCTGCAGGGGCGGCGGCTATTGCTATTGCTGTAGCGGCGGTGGCTGCTGCTTCTGCTATTGCAGGGACGGTGGCTGCTGCTGCTACTACGGCGGCGGCGGCTGTTGCTGCTGTAGCGGCGGCGGCTACTGTTGCTACAACGGCGGCGGGTGTTGCTGCTGCTACTGTTGCTGCAGCAATCGTTGCAAGAAAGGAGGGGTAGGGGTCTCCCCAGCAGAGGAGGACCCCTCCTCGCCGAGACTGCCAGCCATGACTTAGTGTGTTCCTTCTTTTTGTTTTTGTTGTCTTTGTGTTGCTGATGTAAGCAGGAGGTTGGGGCGGTGAAGATTCTACCCACTCTTTTGGCCTTCACCCTTTCCCTCCCCCCCCTTTTTTTGTTGATGACGTCAGTAGTGACGTCAACAGAGGGGTGCTGACGACAGCAGCGGCGGATGTTGGGGCTGCCGCTGCTGTTGTTGCTGCTGATGCTGCTACAGCCGCTACTACTACAGTTGTTGCTGCTGCTGCTGCCGCTGTTGCAGCTGCTGCCGCTGCTGCAGCTGCTGCTGCTGCTGCTATTTGCTGCTGTTGCTGCTGCTGCTGCTACTGCTACGGCTACTGCTGATGCTCCTGCGGCTACTGCTGCTCCTGCTACTGCTGCTGCTGCAGCTGCTGTTGCTATTGCTGCTGCTGCTACTACTGCAACTTGCTGCTGCTGCTACTGCTGCTGCTGCAGCTGTTGCTCCTGTTGCTGTTACTGCTGCATTTGCAGCTACAGCTGCTATTGCTGAGCTGTTGCGACTGCTGTGGCTGCTGCAACTCGCTTCTGCTGCTACGCACTACTGGAGCTGCTGCGTGCTGTAGTAGCTACTCGCTGCTGTGGTGGGCTGCTGCAGCGAGCTGCAGGGGTGGGGGATTTTTTTTGTTGCTCCTTTTTTTTGTTGTTTCTTTTTCCCTTGTCACAGCGGGCAGCAGCCCGCTGTCTGCAGCGAGCAGCGGGCTGCTGCTCGCCTGGCAGCAACGAGCTGCTGCCCGCTGGCAACAGCGGGTTGCTGCTCACAGCTTGCTCGCTGCAAGCAGCGAGTAGTAGCAGCCGCCGTTGGCAGCTGCCAGCTGCTGCTTGCTGTTGCAGGTGCTGCAGCTGACTGCTGCTGCAGCTCGCTGCTGCTGCTGTTGCTTGCTGCAGCTACTGCAGCTCGTTCCTGCTGCTGGAGGCTAGTGCAGCTGCTCCGTGCTGCGGCTGCTGCCTGCTGCCGTTGTGGGCTGTTGCTGCGAGCTGCTACTGCGCGCTGCTGCTGCTGCTGCACGCTGCTGCTGCTACTGTTGCGAGCTGCTACTGCTACGTGCTACTACGAGCTGCTGCTTCTGCCTGCTGCTGGTGGTGGTGCCAGTCATTGTACCTTGGTGACGTTGCCGCTTGCGTCGTCGGCCGCAGACGTCAGACGCCGCCTGTCGATCACCTCCTCGCGTCACGCGTGGGGGTCAGTGCTGCCAAAAAAAATTCAGCAGCATTTCCCCTGGCCCAGTGGCCATGGGAAAACTTCTGACGCCGCCACCAGGCGGGTCAATGCTGCCGGGAAAAATCCGGCAGCATTTCCCCTGCACTGCCGGCGTTGTCTGGCACCTGTTCGCCAGTCTTCTGCTACTGCTGCTACGCTCTGGCTCTGATACCAAAGTGGAAGGCCTAGGCAGCAGGTTGGGGCAGCAACGTTGTTGATGCAGCGTGCGGGCTTCCACGCTCGTTGCTTAAGTCAGCTGCCCCCTCAGTCTGCTGCTCTAGAGTCTAAGTCTGGAAGCTTTGGGTTTGTTACTCAGAAAGGCGTGCGCCAGAGTTAGCGCCAGAAAGCAGCTGAAAACTGAAACTAACTGGTTAGGAATCAAGAATGAGACACAATGGGAGACCCTCCAAGAACTAGCCTCCCCCCAGCTCTGTAGAGCTTGTTACTCAGTTCAACAGCCAATCAGAAAATAGCTCTATTTTCAGGCTGGCAGGTTTTCTCGGTGAGGCCTGCCGGACGACCGACAGCCCAAAACCCGGGCGTCGTCCATTTTGCCTGAAAACTGGACCATACCATAATACCAATGCTGCGAACACAGTCGTGCGGTCAGAATCAGCTAGAAAATTTGTAGCAGAAAATTATGGNTGAAAACTGAAAGTAACTGGTTAGGAATCAAGAATGAGACACAATGGGAGACCCCTCCAAGAACTAGCCTCCCCCCAGCTCTGTAGAGCTTGTTACTCAGTTCAACAGCCAATCAGAAAATAGCTCTATTTTCAGGCTGGCAGGTTTTCTCGGTGAGGCCTGCCGGACGACCGACAGCCCAAAACCCGGGCGTCGTCCATTTTGCCTGAAAACTGGACCATACCATAATACCAATGCTGCGAACACAGTCGTGCGGTCAGAATCAGCTAGAAAATTTGTAGCAGAAAATTATGGCTGCCCGAACCCAGGCAGCGCCTACGGTAGTCCATGATGCCGAACAGGGTCATACAGCATGCAACAAGGACCCTAGGCAGGGCATGACGACGCAGACGCGACGGGACGGGCAGGACACATGCAGACAACAATTGTGGTGGCAGTGACCGCCGGCAGCACGACCGCAGAGGCGGCGTGCCGATGGAGCTAAGCACGTCGCCGCAGAGAAGAGGCTCCAGCGAACCGCGAGTAGACCTCAGCGTGCGTCGGCTCCACCGGATGACGCTCCATCAGCGTCGAGTTTCACCGTCAGTCATCTGCACGCCGATGTACACAAGCCGGGAGGACACAACAGAGCACAATGAGGGATGCGCAAAAACCAACAGTCTCCCCAGGTGAGGCCATTGTCATTCAATTTGTACGTGTGTCTGCAGAGTGTGGGAGACAAGAGGTCATGGAGCTGTGAGTGACCAACGAACTTAACACAAAATAGGCCCAAAATTAGAAGGCTTGAAGTTATAGTTGAATGTAATAGTCAATTCAGTTAAAAAAACGAAAGTGGAATGTAAGGTGGCAATAAAGTACTTAGAAAGGCACTTGTACCATGATGTGACTCCCACGTAATTGTTGGTTTTTTCGCATCTCTCATTGTGCTTTGTTGTGTCCTCCCGGCTTGTGTACATCGGCGTGCAGATGACTAACGGCGAGACTCAACGCTGATGGAGTGTCGTCCGGTGGAGCCGACGCACACTGAGGTCTTCTCACTGTTTGCTGGAGCCTCCTCTCTCCGGCGACACGCTCAGCTCCATCGGCAGGCCTCCTCGGCGGTCGTGCTGCCGGCGGTCATTGACACTGCAGTTGCTACTTGCATGCGTCCAGCGCGTCCCATCGCGTCTGCATCGTCATGCACTGCCTAGGGTCCCAGTTGCGTGTCGCATGGCTCTGTTTGGCAGCACAAACCATTATGGGCACTATCTGGGTTTAGGCTGCCATAACTCCTCGCTACTATTTTTCTAGAATATTCTGACCGCACGGCTGCGTTTGCAGCGTCGGTATTATGGTATGGTCCAGTTTTCAGGCAAAACGGACGACGCCCGGGTTTTGGGCTGTCGGCTGCCTGGCAGGCCTCACCGAGAAAACCTGCCAGCCTGAACTGAGCTATTTTCTGATTGGCTGATGAACTGAGTAACAAGCTCTACAGAGCTGGGGGGGGGGCTAGAACTTGGAGGGGTCTCCCATTGTTGTTCATTCTTCATTCCTATTCAGTCATTGTCAGTTTTCAGCTGCTTTCTGGCGCTAACTCTGGCGCGCGCGTTTCTCAGTAACAAAACCCAGAGCCTCCAGACTTAGACTCTAGAGCAGCAGACTGAGGGGGCAGCTGACTTAAGCAACGAGCGTGGAAGCCCGCACGCTGCATCAACAACGTTGCTGCCCCAACATGCTGCATAGTTTCTAGCTTGGCATCAGAGCCAGAGCGTAGCAGCAGTAGCAGAAGACTGGCGAACAGGTGCCAAACAACGCCGGCGGACTTCCCATACGCGCCAGTACAGGGGAAATGCTACCGGATTTTTTCCGACAGCATTGACCCTCCTGGTGGCGGGGTCAGAATTTTTCCCACGGCCACTGCGCCAGGGGAAATGCTGCCGAAGTTTTTCGGCAGCACTGACCCCCACGCGTGACGCGAGGAGGTGAGCGGCAGGCGGCGTCTGACGGCTGTGGGCGACGACGCACGCGGCAACGTCACCCAGGTGCAGTGACTGGCACCACCAACAACAGCAGGCAGAAGTAGCAGCTTGCAGCACCCTGCAGCAGCAGCAGCAGCAGCAGCTCGCAGCAGTAGCAGTAGCAGCTCGCAGCAACAGCAGCAGCAGCCCGCAGCAGTAGCAGCTTGCAGCAACAGCAGCAGCAGCGTGCAGCAGCAGCAGCAGCATGCAGCAGCAGCAGCAGCCCGCAGCAGCAGCCGGCTGCAGCAGCCCGCAGCAACAGCACGCAGCAGCAGCAGCACGCAGCAGCTGCAGCAGCGTGCAGCAGAAGCAGCGGCTTGCAGCAGCAGCTGCTGCGAGCTGCAGAAGCCGACAGCTGCAGCAGCAGCAGCAGCTGCCGGCCGCGGCTGCTGCTGCCCGCTGCTCGTAGCAAGCGAGCAGCGAGCAGCAGCCCGCTGCTGCCAGCGAGCAGCAGGTTGCTGCTGCTGGGCGAGCAGCAGCCCGCTGCTCGCACCAGACAGCGGGCTGCTGCCCGTTGTGACAAGAAAAAACGAAAAAAAAGGGCGAACACAAAAAATCCCCCACCCCCGCTGCAGCAGCCTGCAGCTGCAGTGAGCAGCTGCTGCAGCCCGCAGCAGCTGCAACGAGTAGCTGCTGCAGCCCGCAACAGCTACAGCAGCTCTCAGCTACAGCAGCGAGCTGTAGCAGCTCGCTATTGCAGCAGCAGCAGGCACAGCTGCTACTACAGCTCGCATCACGAGCAGCAGCAGCTGCAGTACCCGCAGCAGCAGCATCAGCAGCTGCAGCAACAGCAGCAGCTGCTGCAGCAGCAGCAGCAGCAGCACCAACAGCAGCAGCAGCTACAGCAGCAGCAGCAGTTGCAGCAGCAGCAGCAGCGGCAGCAGCAGCAGCAATAGCAGCAGCAGCAGCAACAACAACAGCAGCAGTTGCAACAGCAGCAGCAGCAACAGCAGCAGTAGCGGCAGCTACATCAGCATCAGCACCAACAACAGCAGCGGTGGCCTCAACATTCCCCGCTGCTGACGTCAGCACCCTTCTACTGACGTCACTGCTGACATCATCAACAAAAAAAAGGAACAAAGGGCAAGGGGCAAAGCACCTACAACAAGAAAAAAAAAAGGGGGACACCAAGGCATGATAGATAGTCCAGGCGAGGGGGGGTCCTCCTATGATGGGGGGACCCCCACCCCTCCTTTCTTGCAGCGCTTGCTGCAGCATGAGTAGCAGCAGCAGCACCCGCCGCCGCTGCAGCAGCAGCAACCGCCGCCGCCGCAAGACCAGCAGCTGCCGCCGCCGCCGCCATTGCAGCAGCAGCAGCCACCGCCTCTCCAACAGCAGCCGCCGCCGCTACAGTAGTAGCCGCCGCTCATATAGCAGCAGCCACTGCCGCTGCAGCAGCAGCAGCCGCCGCCTCTACAGCAGCAGCCGCCACGGCCGCTGCAGCAGCAGCCGCCGCCCATACAGCAGAAGCCACCGCCGCAGCAATAGGAGCAGGTGCCCCCTCCACAGCAGCAGCAGCAGCAGCTGCTGCCGCCCGCTGGTGTCGTCGGCGGCAATCTTGACCCCCTTGCAATTCTTCAGCAACAGCTCGCCGCCCTGACGCAGCAGCTTGCTGCGCTACAGCCGGTAGCCGCCCGCACTGCCACCAATGGTCCACCATCGTTCGTCCCTCCAGGGCACGCCAGCCCAGATGTGTCTGCTGCCACGTACTACCTGGCACAGCAGCAGACTCAGCGCCAGCGGCAGACAGTCACTTCCGTCCTTGGCCCCACTCCGGGTGCCAGCCGCAGGCAGAAGGACTTTGAGACGCCGCCGCCGCCGCTTCAGGCCGGCGAGCAGTTCCGGAGCTGGGAGCTCAGCTTCTGGATCTGGGCGTAGGGTGAGGGCCTCTGGGCATATTACACCCTCCCTTATGACTCCACCCAGGCCGACCAGCTGTATGACGCTGGTCGCGCCGTCCGTGCCCTCGTCCCAGTCGCCCCTCCAGCTTCCCGCCTGGCCTTAGAGCCTTTCGTCGGCGACGTCACGGCTGGCGACATCCCAGACCCTGCAGCCGCCTGGCATGTCCTCACCAGGCCCCATCGCCTGTCCAGCGACGCTGAAATCAGCCGTCTGGTCCGGGAGTTCAACTCCCTGCACATGGGGGCGACCGAAACGGTCACTGCCTACTGGCAGCGGGCGGAGGACATCCTCCATCGTCTCGGCACGTCTGCTCCGCCCCCTCTGTCCGCGCTCCTCACCATCAAGCGCGGTACCACTAGCGACTACGCAGACGTCTTCGTCCACTACCCCCAGGACGTCCTCTCCACCATGGCGACCCAGGGCACCCTCATGCCCTGGGCATACGAGCTCTTCCTCCGCATTGAGGAAGCTCGCCAGGAGTCCCTGCTCCATCGCACGGAGGCGCTCGCATCCCCTGCCGTCGCCTCCCCTCCTGTCGCCTCCCCTGCTGTTGCCTCCGTGGCTGTCGCCTCTCCCGCCGCAGCTACCTCATCGTCGTCAGGGAAGAAGAAGAAGAGTCGGAACAAGAAAGGCAAGGGTTAGCCGCAGCAGCAGCAGCAGCAGCAGCAGTCATCGACTGGGTCTAGCGGTGGTGGCTCGGTCTGCCACAACTGTGGTCAGCCCGGGCACGGGTGGTACACGTGCCCTCTCCCGACGGACGAGGCGCGCGTCATCGCTACCATGCGGCGCCAACGGGAGCGCCGTCTCGCATCTGCCGCCGTCGCCGCTGCTGGCCCTTCCACTTTGACCTCGTCCAGCGGCTCTACCACTCCGGCAGCTCCGCTTGTCCCGCAGACACCTGCGCCGCAGCAGTACTACCTGCAGCCGTCGGCGTCTCCGCTCCCTTCACCGGCGCAGTCCTCCTACTACCCGGGCTCCGGCACCGTCACTCCACATTCCGTCTACGCTCCCGGGCCCTCCTCCCGTGAGCGTCAGCTGGAGCAGTTCATCGCGCTCCAGCTCGGCCTGCCTTGCCCTCCTCCCCAGGGAAGTGCGAGTTACATCACCTCCTGCCCTCCTGCCCAGCCCTGCATGACAGAGACTGAGCTGCGGTCGTGTCCCGTTTCCGCGTCTATCTCATCGTCTCCCGTAGGCTCCTCCGCCCCTCTTCTTGATGATGTTGCTTGGCTTGACGATTCGCAGTCCCGTTTCGCGCCTCCGTCTACCGCATCCGCGTCCCTCGCCTGCTGCCATGTAACCGTTAGCGATCTCGCGACCCCGGTCCAGGACCCTGCTACGACCTCGATCATCGACTCCGAGGCCACGCATCACATGACGGCCTCTCGTGAGGCCTTCAGTATGCTCGGTCCTGTCGGCGATGTCTCCGGTGTCCGAACAGGTTCCGGCCAGGTGTTACCTGTCCGTGGTGTTGGCGTCGTTCGTTTTCGTGGTCCTGCCGGTGACGTCTTCCTGACCGATGTCCTCTTCGTCCCTGGTCTAGAGCTCAGCCTCCTGTCCGTGACTGCCCTTGACCGCATGAGCATGGATGTAGTTCACTCGCGTGGTGTTGGCACTTTGTCGTTGCGTCCGTCTGGTCTTGTCGTCTTGCACGCCACCGCCCGTGGCAACCTATGGCATGTTCCTCGTGTCTCCTGTTCTCCTCCCGCCTCCTCCTCGTTGGCCGCCACAGGCCATGTGCTCGTCACCAGTACGCTCTCTCCTCAGCACACCCGCCTCTTGCACCGCCGCCTCTGCCACGTCCACTCTGCCGCTGTGGACAGCATGCTTCGCACCCGGCCTGCCTCTGGCCTTGACCCGGAGACGTTCCCTCTCCCGTGCCCCACTGAGTGCATTGACTGCGCTCAGGGGAAGATGCACCGGTCCACGTACCCCTTGTCTGACTCCCGTGCATCCGCCCCTCTCGACCTTGTCCATTCGGATGTCATGGGCCCTCTCCCCACCGAGTCAGTCAGCGAGCACGGCCGCTATGTCCTCACCCTCACGGACGACTATTCCCGCTATCGCTGGGTCTTCTATCTTAGGGAGAAGAGCGATGTCGCCTGGGCCATCTAGGACTGGCTTGTCCTCGCAGAGCGCGCGTGTGGCCGCTCCCTTCGCTGCTTTCGCTCCGATCGCGGTGGCGAGTACATGGGTGAGGCTACGACTTTCCTCGCCTCCCGTGGCATCCACCACGAGACATCGGCGCCCTACACACCCGCCCAGAACGGTGTCTCCGAGCGGTGGAACCGGACCATGGCTGACGCCGTCCGCACCATGCATGTCGAGTCCGGTCTCTCCGAGGGCTTCTACTTTGAAGCCATGGCTTACATGACCTGGGTCTGGAACCGGATTCCCCACGGTCCCCTTCCCCGTCAGTCCACGCCGTACCANCATTGGTGCGGTCAGCGCGCTGACCTCCGCCCCGCTCGCGTCTGGGGTTGTGTCGCCATTGTCTGGCTACCCGCCCCGCAGCAAGGTGGCAAGCTCTCCCCCCGCGGCCGTCCCTGCACCTTCCTCGGTGTCTCTCGTCAGTCCAAGGCCTGGCACTTCTGGGACCCCTCTCGGCACTGCATCATCGAGTCCCGGGATGCCCTCTTCTTCGAAGACCTGTTTCCTTGCGACCTCATTCGCTCTGGCTCGTCTGTGTCTATCCCGTCGCGTGGAGGAGTGGTGAGTCCGTCCTCCGTCCTACCGCGTCCGGGTGACACAGTCGCATCCGCTGGTCCCCCTGGGCCAGCTACCCCAGCCGCGTCCGCCGGTCCCTCCCAGCCAGCAGCCCCAGTCGTGTCCGCTGGTCCCCCCGGGCCAGCTGCCCCAGCCGCGTCCGCCGGTCCCTCCGGGCCAGCAGCCCCAGTCGCGTTCGCCGGTCCCTCTGGGCCAGCTGCACCAGTCGCGTCCGCTGGTCCCTCCGGGCCAGCAGCCCCAGTCGCGTCCGCTGGTCCCTCCGGGCCAGCTGCCCCAGTCGCGTCCGCTGGTCCCCCCGGGCCAGCTGCCCCAGCCGCGTCCGCTGGTCCCCCTGGGCCAGCTGCCCCAGCCGCGTCCGCGGGTCCATCCGGGCCAACTGCCCCAGTCACATCCACTGGTCCCTCCGGGCCAGCTGCCCCAGTCGCGTCCGCTGGTCCCTCCGGGCCAGCTGTCCCAGTCGTGTCCGCTGGTTCCTCCGAACCAGCAGCCCCAGTCGCGTCCGCTGGTCCCTCCGGGCCAGCTGCCCCAGTCGCGTCCGCTGGTCCATCCGGGCCAGCTGCCCCGGTCGCGTCCGCTGGTCCCTCCGGGCCAGCTGCCCCAGTCGCGTCCGCTGGTCCATCCGGGCCAGCTGCCCCGGTCGCGTCCGCTGGTCCCTCCGGGCCAGCTGCCCCAGTCGCGTTCGCTGGTCCCTTTGGGCCGACAGTCTTAGTCTCCTCCACTGGCCCGTCAGACTCAGCTTCGTCGCGCGCCTTGCCACGCTACACACATGGCCCCGGCGGCAGCCTCCGACCAAGGCCGTCGGTGAGCGTGCAGACCGCCGCACCGCGCTCGGTGGCGCCTCCACTCCCACGGTCGTGAGCGGGGACCCTGGCACCAAGGCCCTGGGCCTGACCACCTCGGCCATCATTGCCGATCTGCACCCGGGCTCCGCATTGGGCTATACCATGCTCCATCACGAGCATCGGCACGCTGTCGTGGCTGCCCTTGCGCGCATCCCACCTGGGGCGCGAGAGGCACACGCTCTCTCAGTCCGCTCCACAGCACGCCCAGAGGACCCAGCCACCTTACGCGAGGCACGAGCCTCTCCTGAGGCCGTACACTGGGACGCTGCCTGCGCCAATGAGCTCGCTGCTATCCGACAGCACCACGTATACGACCTCGTCGACCTTCCTCCAGGTTGGAAGGCTATCGGCGCCAAGTGGGTCTTTCGGCGCAAGTGGAAACCCGACGGGTCCCTGGACAAGTACAAGGCCCGCCTCACTGCCAAGGGGGTTGCCCAGGTCCCTGGGGTCGACTATGACCAGATCTTTGCCCCAGTTGGCCGGTTCTCTACCAGCCGAGCGCTCTTCAGCCTGGTCGCCCAGCATGGGTGGGAGCTGCATCAGATGGATGTGAGCAACGCTTTTCTCCATGGTTCACTGGAGGGTGAGGAGCTTTACATGGTGCAGCCACCAGGANAGCAGTCGCCTCGGTGCTGGAACCAGGAGATCAGCAGCACGCTCCTTCGTGGTGGGCTCCAGCGCAGCACCGCGGACCCTGCACTGTTTGTCAGTCCGCGAGGCCAGACCTTCGCTGCTGTTCTGGTGTACGTCGACGACCTTCTCATTGTGTCCCCAGACACGGCCGCCATCCAGCGCATCAAGGACCTGCTGCACGCCACCTACCAGATGAAGGATCTCGGGTCTGCCCGAGTCTTCCTGGGCATGGAGCTCGAGCATGATCGCTCCCAGGGCATCCTCCATGTCCATCAGGCTGCTTATGTGCAGACTCTGTCCACTCGCTTCGCCCAGGACCTGCCACTCGTGCCGAGCGCATCCTCACCCATGTCGCCCGATGGCCAGGTGAAGCTGAAGAGTCCTGACCCAGCTGTTGTGGGGGAGCCAGTTGACGTGACCACGTACCTGCGAGTCATCTGGTCACTGATGTTCCTGACGACGACGACGCGTCCAGACATCGCGTTCGCCGTCAACCTCCTGGCTCAGTTTTCTCAGGAGCCGTGTCACCTCCACCACGAGGCCGCGATCCGAGTACTACGCTATGTCGTCTCGACTCCTCGGCGAGGTCTCATGTTCCGCCGTCAAGCGTCTGTTGTCGCAGTGGGCTACAC
This sequence comes from Penium margaritaceum, assembly GCA_023375785.1. Taxonomy (NCBI): domain Eukaryota; kingdom Viridiplantae; phylum Streptophyta; class Zygnematophyceae; order Desmidiales; family Peniaceae; genus Penium; species Penium margaritaceum. Next base: position 25,563 of record SZWC01026893.1, read on the forward strand.
CGACAGCGACTGGGCCGGCAGTCCTGACGGCAAGAGTTGCACAGGCTGGATCTTTCTGATTGGCGGCACGGCTGTGTCCTGGCGCAGTGGTAAGCAGGGGTGCATTGCACGCAGCACTGCTGAGGCTGAGTACGTGGCTCTTGGATCAGGCGCGTATGAGAGTGTGTGGTTGCGTCGTCTGTTGTCTGAGTTACGTCAGTCCGTCCCATCCATCACGTTGCATTGTGACAATGAGAGTGCCATGGCCATCGCCGACAATGACGGCGTGCATCACACACGCACAAAGCACATCAACGTTGAGTATCACTATGTGCGCTCATTGTTGCATGACGGCAGTATCAGCATCGTGTGGGTTGAGACAGCACGGCAGTTGGCTGACTTACTGACCAAGGCACTGAAGCGCGACTCGTTTAAGAAGGCTGTGAGTTCGGTCGGCGTACGTCCGTGAGTAGCTCTCTTTATCTCTGCCTGCGTCTCTGCATGCCCTGGGGGAGTCTGGATATTGACCGTGTCCCTCTCCGCCCATGTGCACTACGCCTGTGAGTCATGGGGGAGTGTTGGTTTTTTTGCATCTCTCATTGTGCTTTGTTGTGTCCTCTCGGCTTGTGTACATCGGCGTGCAGATGACTGACGGCGAGACTCGACGCTGATGGAGTGTCGTCCGGTGGAGCCGACGCACGCTGAGGTCTTCTCGCTGTTCGCTGGAGCCTCCTCTCTCCGACGACGCGCTCAGCTCCATCGGCAGGCCTCCTCGGCGGTCGTGCTGCCGGCGGTCATTGACACTGCAGTTGCTGCTTGCATGCGTCCAGCGCGTCCCATCGCGTCTGCATCGTCATGCACTGCCTAGGGTCCCAGTTGCATGTCGCATGGCCCTGTTTGGCAGCATAAACCATTGTGGGCACTATCTGGGTTTAGGCTGCCATAACTCCTCGCTACTATTTTTCTAGCAGATTCTGACCGCACGGCTGCGTT
>SZWC01026895.1:1327-17047 GCA_023375785.1 Penium margaritaceum
CCCCCCCCCCCGCTTCTCCCACCCCTTCGGGAGAAAAATAGAACCAGGCCCTGCACTGCCTGCTGTGATGCTCCTGGTACCGCAAGCCTGTCCCATTGACCTGTCTCCCCCTTGCAAGGTTGTTCATGTCTATCGCATCCTGCTCTCTTGTTGCCTGCAGCCTGCCTGAAGTGATTGCCCTTCCTATTGTGGGAGGGAGTGAGGCATACTTGAAATGGATCCTAGACAACACCAAGGACTCAACATAGGCTCCTTGCAAGGGGTGTAGAGTTGAGTGTTTGGGATAGTATCATGCGGCTATGATGACGAGAGCGGAAGATTCGCTTGAGAAGGTGCATAAGTGAGAAAGAGAGTGAAGATGCTCCGCGGAAGTCCATCCAAGTGTATGTCCTTATTCTAGATGTGAAGATTTGGAGTGTGTACCGTTTCATCTTTGAACACACAGTGGTGGAGGTAATCCGTAACCGTTTTCCGAAAGATGATGAAAGTATACACAAATGGATTGCACAAAAAACCTACCCTACTGCCACATGATTTTGTTGCTTTATCATTTTTTTGGGCCACACATTCGTTCTTTTGCCTTCGAGTTGGAAGTTAAATTTTTAAAACAAATACGGTTTCACTTTTCAAACAGTTGTCGAGTATGTACTTTTGAGCGAGCGAGTGACGTGTGTATGCTTCGTGTTTTGCGCTTTTGGGTGGGGTCGACTTCGGGTGTTCGAAGAATTCATTATGAAATTGGCATGTCCACGTCGGCAAGTTGGGTGGATTGCGGACCGGGAGGAGGGGCTTGAGGGGGCGAGGAGTGATGGTGGGTAGTTTCCGATTAGGAGGTCAAGGGGTGAGGGGAGAGGGGCGGAGGACAGGACATGGCTGACGAATCATACATGGAGGCGGACAAATTTTATGTTTCAGGATATTCAAGTGCGAAGGTCACAAACACTTTTCTCAATAAATAATACCCAGAAGGCAGCCAAATAACGAAGTCAAGAATACACATGAACCCAGATTTGCTCATTTTGTATACAGTATGAAATCCGATTCCACTAGTGAAGTTTTGAGTGCGAGCCATAAACAATCCTCGACAATGAAATCATGTGGCACTAAGGTTTTGTGCAATCCATTTGTGTATACTTTCATCATGGCCATGCCTCGTTGGAATGTTGTGCATTCTCGACTGGCACTGGAATTGCCTCTTTGTTATGTGAACAAAGCGAAAATGTTATGTCAACACTGCACATTGAATGACGTTAATGTACAGTGGAAGGATGTACACTATTTGTAAGCTGCTGCGTTAGACAAGTAGGCAGTAGCTGAGGTGAGGCTTGGAAGACACCAAGCGAGCAATGGGTTATGGTGGAAGTTAGAAGTAACGAGAGAGTAAGTGAAACAAGACACAGAGGTGCGAGGTCTTGGGTGACGGGAGACAAGCCGAGAGCGAGCGAGCGGCGAGCTCGATCTCGCTCTCGGCTTATCCCCTCCTTGGGGCTCGAACACCACACACACCCCATTGTCCCCTTTGAGCACAAATCATGCCATGCAAGTTTCAACAACACAAAAGTAAGCCAGGAAGTGAACCCGGCTGGCACAGTACATGACACGATCGAAAGCCACGTTCTTCCATTTCTTGGTACTTGCAACTGCTGGTCCTTCACGCGATGAAGTCATGTGAGATTTGATGCCTGGTTGATGCCCGGCTGTGAGACTCGCTGTGCAGTCATGCCACCACGGCGTAGCAACCAGCAGGGGTTGCCTTTCTCCAGTTAGTCACCTGTGTCAGTGAGGAGAGTGTGCAACGAGGCCAGAGGTCACCGTGTGATACTGACACAAACCCAACACTCCCCCATGACCCACGGCCGACTTGCACAACGGCACAACAGGCACTACACCGACGTCACGAGAAGTGACACGACGCAAGACTGTACACAGACACTGGCACAACAGGTCAACCAGGAGAATTACGAGGACACAACAGACCAACAGTGTGAATTGCTGCCTTGAAGACATTGCTGCTAAGTGCCTTTGTGAGGAAGTCTGCACGTTGCTGTCGGGTGTTGACCCACACAATCTGAACATCGCCTGCAGCCACACGCTCACGCACAAAATGATGTTCCACATTGATATGCTTTGTGCGAGTGTGATGCATGCCATCATGCTCAGCAATCGCCTTTGTGCTTTGGTTGTCACAACGCAAGGTGATGCAGCGAATGGGAACACGCAATTGCTGCAACAAACGACACAACCGGACACTTTCACAAGTTCCAGCACCAAGGGCAACATACTCTGCCTCACTGGAGCTGCGTGCAACACAACCTTGCTTGCCACTTTTCCAGGAGATCGCAGTCCCACCGACTAGGAAGACATAGCCAGTGCGACTGCGTGCATCCGTGTCATGTGCCCAGTCACTGTCAGTGTACCCATCAACGACCACTGACGGCTGCGCCCGGTAACACAGACCAACGCGGGCAGTGGAGAGCGCATACCGCACAACACGTAGTGCTGCTTCCATGTGCCGTGCACGTGGTGACTGTGAGAACTGCGCAAGGAATTTCACAGCAAAGGCTACGTCTGCTCTGGTGGTGGTGGCAAGGTACATGAGAGACCCTATGACTCGCAGGTAGTCTGTCACGTCCACCGTCTCCCCCAGTTTTGACACGTCCAGAGTTTTCAACAACCTCTGCCCGGCGAGCGTCATCGGTGTTGAGGCAGTGGGAACAGACTCAAGCAGGGAAGCAAAGCGCTCCCCCAGGCTCCTGACGTACGCGGCTTGGTGGACGTGCAGAACGCGACGAGCGCAGTCACGCTCAAGCTCCATGCCAAGAAACACCCGAGCCGGACCCAAGTCTTTCATCTTGTACGCGGACTGCAGAAGGGACTTCACAGTTGACACAGCTTCGCGACTCGGGGATGCAATAAGCAGGTCATCAACGTACACGAGGATGGCAGCAAAGGGAGCCGACCGTGGAGTGACAAAGAGGGAGGGATCCACCGTGCTTCGGCGATATCCCCCCTTCTCCAGGGTGGAGGTGATCTCCTGGTTCCAGCACCGTGGTGACTGCTTGAGGCCATAGAGGGTCTTTCTCAGTCTCCAAACTCGATTGGTGCCGTCAGAGAACCCTGGAGGCTGCACCATGTAAATCTCTTCATCCAGCCGACCGTGCAGAAAGGCATTGTTTACATCCATCTGCTCGAGCTCCCAGTCGTGGTGTGCGACAAGGCTCAGGAGGGCTCGAGCTGTAGTGTAGCGTCCGACGGGAGCAAAAGTCTCGTCAAAGTCAACGCCGAGGACTTGAGAAAACCCCTTTGCTGTAAGCCGGGCCTTGTACTTGTCGAGCTCGCCGTTAGGCTTGTACTTACGACGGAAGACCCAGCGGGCATCGATCGCCTTGCGGCCTGGTGGGAGATCGACCAGCTCGTATACGGCGTGGTCATCCAGGGTTCTCAGCTCGTCTCGCATGGCAGCCTCCCATTGCTGGGAGTCGGGTGCTACCCGTGCCTGGCGAACAGTGGTCGGGTCAGGCAATTGCGGCAGGGCGACAACAGTTGCATTGCACTCGGCAATGCTCCCAAGGATGGCGGCCTCGAGCGCACGCTCATGCTCGGACGTGAGCAGTGTGTACCCAAGGACAGAGCTGGGATGCACAACTCCTGTGGCTAGGCCCAGGGCGTCCATACCAGTAGGCAGCGCTGGGGACTGTCCAGACGAGGTCTGCGAAGGTTGAGCAGAGGGCGCTACAGCACTAGAGGAGCGAGAGGGAAGCGCACGCAGACGTCCGCCACGAACAAAAGGTTCGATGGGGGCAGGGTGTGGAGGAGCACTGGGTGGACTGGGCATGACTGGAGTGAGTGGACTGGATGGGGACGCACCAGAAGGTGCGGGAGAGATGGACTCAGCAGATGAGGACTCAGATGAGGACACCACAGGGGATGACGGAGCTCCAAGCGAGCTAGACGAAACCGACGGGGGGGCGGCAGAGGATGGTGGAGTCACAGTGCCGGCCGTTGGAGAACGCTCCGAGGGTGAAAGCTGCTGAGACGTGACAACAGCAGGGACGAAAGGGGCAGACGAGACTGTAGGATCGACCTCCCCCCGCAACCAAGAGAGCGAAAGCAGGGAGGCAGCAGACGAGTGACGATCGAGGTCACGGAGAAACACGGACTCGAAGAATAAGGCATCCCGGGACTCAATGACGCGCTGACGCTCTGAGTCCCAGAAGCGCTAGGCTTTCGACTGGGAGGAAACGCCCAAGAAGGGGCAGAGACGTCCACGCGGGGAGAGTTTCCCGTCGCGGAGATCCTCTAGGAGCCAGACAGACGCAATGCTACCCCAGACGCGAGCGAGACGGAGGTCAGCACGGGAGTCGTACCAACGCTCAAAGGGCGTAACGGTGCGGGGAAGAGGACCGTGAGGGACGCGATTCCACACCCAGGTCAATAGCTCATGGCCTCAAAGGCAAAGAGAGGGGAGAGCCCAGATTCAGACAGAAGTGTGCGGACACCATCGGCAAGGGTCCGATTCCAACGCTCAGAAACTCCGTTTTGGTGGGGTGTGTAGGGAGCCGAGGTCTCCAGACACACCCCTTGGGACTCAAGAAAGTGGGCGGTGGGTCCAAGGAACTCACCGCCACGATCACTGCGAAAGACTCGCAGTGAACGCTGAAACGCACGTTCAGCCTGAACAAGCCACGACGCGATGACAGAAGCAACATCACTCTTCTGACGAAGAGCGAAGATCCAACGGAAACGGGAAAAATCGTCAGTGAGGCACAGGACGTAACGCCCCGCCCCCCCAAGAAAGTCATGGGGAAGAAGCCCCATGACGTCGGCATGAACAAGATCGAGAGGATGAGCGGACTGGGAGTCCGAAGAGGCAAAGGGTGAACGATGCATCTTGCCTTGGGCACAGTCCAGGCAGTCAGAGGGGCATGGCGCAGGGAAGGTGGAAGGGGACAAGCCAACAGCGGGTTGAAGGCGAAGCATGCTAGTGATAGCATCAGTGTGCACATGGCCAAGGCGGCAATGCAAGAGCTGGATATCAGCAGGAGAAAGGGAAGGCGCGACGTGAGCAAGGGACAAGCCAACAGCAGGTGCAGAGGGGGCATGAAGGGGAACACGGCACAGCTTGGCACACTTAGCCCCCCGCAAGACGACGCGACCAGAAGAGCGAAGACTGACAGATCCCACGCAATGACTAGCGGAGAAATCCATGCCCTGATCGTCGAGCGACGGCACTGACAGCAGGCTGAGTTCCAACGAAGCCACGAACAGAACGTCAGGCAGAAACAGCACGCCACTGGGACCGACGAAACGGACAACAGCAACGCCTTGGACGGGAAGGAGCTGACCGGAACCAATGCGCACAAAGCAAACAGAGCCGACAGGACCCAAAGAGACAAAAGCGGACCGAACAAAGGTCATGTGATGACTGGCTCCGAAGTCAAGGACCCAGAAGCCACCAGAGACACGGACATGGGGAAGGACGCCACAGGTGGCAACAGTGCCGACGGAGGGCGGGGATGAGGCACAGGCAGCAAGACAACGAGGAAGAACGACAGACTGCCAGTGCTCGACCCACGGNACAGACGAGGATGGCAGCCCAAGGACGTGACCGGGGGGGTCCCCACGAAGGACTATGTCAGTTTGACAGGCAAGACCTCTGGCCAACGAAGACACACTCTCACCTCCCTGATCACGAAGGTGAAGACGCTGGAGGAGAGACTGCTCTAGCTGGCGCTCGCTGTCGATGGAGGCTGCAGACGATGGAGCAGGCGCGCTCGAGGGAGAGGCGAACCACGGAGGAGGGACATAGGCCGAGGAAGGTGGGCCCGCGAAGGCGCACGCTCCATAGGGCGGTGGCCAGCCCCAAGGGTAGAGGACAGGCGGATGGACGCCGGTGACACCGGCGGTGGGGTAGGCATGAGCTGGGGAGCTAGTAGATGACGTAGAGCTGGAGCTGGAGCTAACACCGGAGGAAGAAGAGGAGGGCCCGCTGGTGCGCGCCCAATGGGCACGCATGGCACGTGCGAGGCGGACATCGTCAGGGGGTGCAGGGCACTTGCAAGCGGAGTGCTCAGAGGAGCCACAGTTCCAGCACACCACCTCACCAGGAACACGAGACGATGCAAAAGATTTGCCCTTCCCCTTGCCTTGTCCACGCCCGCGTCCACGTCCACGACCTTGGGATGCAAGGGNNNNAGGCCGATGCAGCAGCGGAGGAAGAAGTGGAGGCGGCGATGGAGACGGCGGCCACCCCTGCGACTGTAGTGTGATGAAGGCCTTTGTTTTCGAGGCTCGTCCACCACGCTGCGAGCCTATCAGCGACAAAGTCCCAGAGGGCACCAACGCCTGGAGGGGAATCGGGTGGAATAGGCCGGGAGGCAAGACGCTGCAGCTCGTCTGCCTTGACATCGCGGAGAAGGTCCGACAGCTCGGGGATCAACCCGTTGACCATGGTGTGCACAGCTGACAGCTGACCTGGTGCAGCCTTGTCAAGCTCGCGAAGCAGCTTGAGCCCGCGTGCCCAATAGGCGTCGGCCGACTCGTCCGCTCGCATTAAGAGCGTGTTGAACTGAACGGTGAGGGCACTTTGTGCCGCCTGACCTGTGACTGTCGTGCGGCGACGAAGCATAGTGTACGCACCGACTGGGTCAGCCAGACGCTGAACAGTGGGGTTAGCATTGTAGGTGCCAACCTCGTCGACAAGAGTCTCAGGGGCAGCAGCAATGAGGGCGCGGACGGCGCGAGCAGGCTCGTCAGCGACAGGGGTGAAGGAAGGTGTGGCAGGGAAGTAGTATTCCCAAAGACCTTCTCCCTGGGCCCATGCACTAAACCGGGTCTCCCAGGAAGAGAAAGCAAGTCCAGTAGAAAAGACAGGGGGCTGGGAGAAGAAGTCATGCTGGCGGGAAACTGCGGCAGGAGAGACAGTAGATGGGGTGACAGCAGGGTTAGAGGCAGCAGAGTTAGCAGTTGGGGTGGAAGAGACACCGGCACCGGCGCCAGCAGAAGAGCCAGCGGGCAGAACAGAGGCAGCAGGCAGCCGCTTGAGCACAAGCGCAGCCACCTCATCTGCGAAGGCGGCACGGTTGTCATTCGCGACTTTGAGACACTCTTCGGCATCACGCTGAGCGTCGCGAGCGAGGGCCAGCTGGCGCTGAAGGTCTGTTATGACCGACTCGTCGTCACCAGGCATGGTGACGACTAATGGGCCCTGCCGAGAAAATTTCGGCAGAGTTTCCCCCGCCCCAGTGGGCGTGGGAAAACTGGGAATGCCTTAGGCACGATGAATATGTGCTGCAAGACAGCCCGACCCAAATCACATAGACAAGCCACCGCAGAGGAGAGAGACAGAGGACGGGAGAAAGGAGATGCAGACAAGGAGACCTAACGAGGAGTGTGAGGGGTTGCGCAAAAGAGCAAGGACAGGCGGGACAATAGAAGCAGCTGCAGCGGAGAGCACAGAGATGCAAGATGCAACCGGCACAATCAGTGCCAGGCAGCCTGTGGTGAAGGCGGCGCCAACGGTAGGAAGGACCGCCGCTCCAACAACGGCCGCTATGATGAGTGTGGTGATGTTAGAGGGTGTTGATGCAGATGCTGCAATAGCGACGGTTGTGGAGGTGCGAATGGCCGTAGCTGCAGCGGACACGGTTGAAGCTGCAGAAGCTGTTGCAGAGGCCACAGATGATGCAGCTGCCGCTAGCTGTGTCCCAATGTCAGCCGCTGCCGCAGCCAACGGTCCAGCTACAACGGCCGCCTCAGTGTAGGATTCGGGGGCGCAGCCGGCTGACGTTGACGCAGGGGCACGTGCTGCTCTAGCTGCAGCGGCAAAGGTGGCAGCAGCTGCAGCTGCCGCGTCTATCACGGTGGACGCAGTACGTGTGAAGGTGCGAGCAAACTCTAGCGCGTCCTGACGCCAAGTTGAATGCGGCAATGTAGCAGCGGCGTCGTGCGGCTGCTGAATCCCCCCAGAGGCACCAGGGGAGGGAGGTCTTACCGGGCATTGTAGTGCCGAGCTCTCCCCTGAGTCGCCACCGAGATCCTCCCAGTGCGCCAGCGTGACGGCGACCACCACCAGATGGTGGTGCGGAGACTGCTACAGGGGTGCAGTGCAGATTCTCCACAACGCCGCTTGCTGCTCCTGTCACGTGGGTTATGTGGCTGCTGTGGTGCAGGTGTTTGCTGTAGCTACTGCTGTTGCTGCCGTGCTGCTACTGAGCTGCTGCTGAGCTGCTGAGCTGCTGCTGAGTTGCTGCTGAGATGTTTGCTGAGCAGCTGCTGATCTGCTGCTGAGCTGCTGTTGGACTGTTTGCGCGCAACCGTCGAGCTGCTGCTGAGGTGATGCTGCGCTGCTTCTAAGCAGTTTGCTGAGCAGCTGCTAATATGCTGCTGAGCTGCTGCTGAGCTACTGTGGAGCTGATTGCTGAGCTGCTGCTGAGTTGCTGCTGAGGTGATGCTGCGCTGCTGCTAAGATGCTGCTGCGAAGCTGCTGAGGGGCTGCTCAGGTGCTGCTGAGGAGTTTGCTCAGCAGCCACTGATCTGCTGCTGAGCTGCTACTATGCTACCGCGGAGTTGTTTGCTGAGCTGCTGCCGAGTTGTTGCTGAGGTAATGCTGCTCTGCTGCTAAAATGTTGCTGCGAGGCTGCTGTTGATAAGGTGCTGCTGCTGGGCTGCTGCTGCCGAGCTAAGGAGCTAGATCCACTGCTGCAGGGATGTTGCGAGGCTGCTGCTGCTGCGCTGCTCAGGCTGGGACGTTTTTCACGTTGCAGTTGCTGCAAATAATGCTAGGAGACGGCGACGGGCCCCCCCACGCTGTCGAAAATTTGTCGGCAGCGTTTCCCCTGCCCCAGTGGGCGTGGGAAATATGGGAAGGCCGTTGGCACACCTGTAGGAACCTGTTCCAACCCCACCCAACCCAGGAATAGAGGGGAGCCCAACCAGCAGGAGGAGGGGAAGACCAAAGAGCCCCGACGGCAGAATGCCGTCACTCGCAGATGCTGTGGCTACAGCAGTCAGCTGCTGTGGCTACAGCAGTCAGCTGCTGTTACGCTGATGGGTTGTGATGGCGGGGTAGAGGCGTGACGCCAAGAGTGGCCGTCGCGGGTTTGACCCAGGATACGTGGACAGCAGATCGATCTGCTGCCCGTCTTCCACGCGAACTGCTCTGATACCAGTAAGCTGCTGCGTTAGACAAGTAGGCAGCAGCTGAGGTGAGGCTTGGAAGACACCAAGCGAGCAATGGGTTATGGTGGAAGTTAGAAGTAACGAGAGAGTAAGTGAAACAAGACACAGAGGTGCGAGGTCTCAGGTGACGGGAGACAAGCCGAGAGCGAGCGAGCGGCAAGCTTGATCTCGCTCTCGGCTTATCCCCTCCTTGGGGCTCGAACACCACACACACCCCATTGTCCCCTTTGAGCACAAATCATGCCATGCAAGTTTCAACCACACAAAAGTAAGCCAGGAAGTGAACCCGGCTGGCACAGTACATGACACGACCGAAAGCCACGTTCTTCCATTTCTTGGTACTTGCAACTGCTGGTCCTTTACGCGATGAAGTCATGTGAGATTTGATGCCTGGTTGATGCCCGGCTGTGAGACTCGCTGTGCAGTCATGCCACCACGGCGTAGCAACCAGCAAGGGTTGCCTTTCTCCAGTTAGTCACCTGTGTCAGTGAGGAGAGTGTGCAACGAGGCCAGAGGTCACCGTGTGATACTGACACAAACCCAACACTATTGTTGTTGTGTCAGTCACGTTGACCTTCATGGGGGAATGGAGAAACTCCCTTAGTAATGATGTGTGTGAGAGGGTACGTTGCAATAAGCACAATGTGACAAGCGATGATTGAAGAGGTAGATAGACGGTGAGGATACGGTTGAAAACATAAGAGTTGTTTTGAACAATGAGCGAGAGAGAGAGAGAGAGAGAGAGAGAGAGAGAGAGATCCCCTCCACCCTCTGTTAGGCTAGCGCACATGCATGGTGCACAACAGCTTGCCTATGGGAAAAGTAAAAGAAGATATCTACCGGCTACAAAACAGCGACTGAACAAATCCCTGCGACATTGCAGGTCACTCGGGTGGCCGAATGACAACCGAAAGAAGCAGCGGAGGTTGAAAGACAAGCTCTACATAAACTAATCTGACAAAGAGAAGAAGTGATGTCGCCGAGAAAGTGGCTCTTGGGGATTGGCTAATCATGTGTGCACGAAGTGATGTGGAAGATAAAGCTGAGACCATCACATCTGCGGTCGGCCACTATAGCCTGCCTGCATGTGAGTGGCGTCAAGTCAAGAGGTCACCAAGACTGACATTACAACACCCCTCCCCCATGACCCGCCGATGCCAGATACCATAATCGTGCATGGGGCACAGACAGTCGACAACAAGCCACAAGCAGCAGAAAGAATCCACAACAGCGCTAGAACGGATGACACACGGTCAGAGATGGGGCGACAGAATGGGATGAGACAGAGACACATCAAACGGGGTCAATACAAGGGACTACAGACCAACAACATGCACAACCACCTTGAGTTTCCCACTACACTGTGCATTGGTGAGGAAGTCAGCACGCTACGGACAATTGTCTATTCCAATCAGGCACACATCGCCACACGCAATCCGTTAGCGGAAAAAGTGATGTTTGCGAGAGTGTGATGCATGCCATCGTGCTCAGCAATGCAGCAAGTGCTTTCATTTTGAAGGGAAGAGTGATGTAGTGGATGGGCTGGCGCAGCTGCTTTATGAGACAACACAACCAAATGCTCTCATAGATACCCGCACCCAGAGCGACATATTCATCCTCAGTCGAGCTACGCCTGACACAACCTTGCTTTCCGCTCTTCCAAGAAACCGCGGTGTCGCTGAGGAGAAAGATATAACCTGACCAACTGCGTGCGTCACGATCCTGGACCTAATCGTTATCGATGTGTCCATCAACGATCACAGAGGACTGAGCGTAAGAACACAAGCCTAGACAGGGTGTGGACAGGACATAGCGGACGACATGCAACGCAGAACCAAGATGGAGACGACATGGGCACTGGGAGAACTAGGACAAGAAGGTGACTGGAAACACAGTGCAAGAACGTGTGGTAATGCCAAGAAACACAAGAGACCCGATGTCATGAAGGTAGGTCGTGATGTCGATGTGCTCCTCCAACCACACAAGGTTAGCGGTCTTCAGAAGCCTCTGCCCAGCATGCCCCATAGGCGTAGATGCATGGGGAATAGAATCAAGAGGTCGGCGAACGGCTCTCTCAGAGTGCAGACATACTCGGTCTGATGCACAGTGAGCATGCGACACGGACGGTCACGCTCAATCTCCATGTGGCATGGCCGAGATCCTTCATTTCATATGCAGACTGGAGGAGGTCCATTACAGTGTGGACAGCTTATGGATCTGGTGAGGAGGTCGTCCACATAGACCAAGATGGCAATGAACGGTGCTACACGGTCACTCGCAAAAGGAGCAAGGTCAAGTGGACTGCAACTGTAGCCATCACGTTCAAGGGTGGCAGAAATCTCGAGGTTTGAGCAGCACAGTGATTGCTTTCACCCATACAATGCCTTGCGAAGGTACCAGACATTGCCGGTATCATCATCAAAGCCAGGTGGCAAGATGAGGTCGACGTCCACTTGGTGTCGTTCCCTATTATGCTGGGCTAGTTGGCTCAGAAGTACCTTGGTAGTGGTGTACTTCTCCACAGGGGAAAAATTGGCATCGTAGTTGATGCCAGGTACTGAGAAAAAGACCTTGGCAGTGAGACAATCCCTATAGCACTCGACCATGCTGTTGGGCTTATGCTTACGTCGGAACACCCAGCGGGCACAAAATGACCGGTAGAGGGGAAAGTGAGAGGAAGCCTGCAAGGGACGCAAGCGGCCACCCAAAGCATGACTGTACAAGGTGGGGACGGATGAGAGTGGAGGAGTTATGGGGTCTGCTGTGGAAGGAACCAGCAAGGGATCAGGGTGAACAGGAGAGTCCCTAGTTGACGTAGGCGATAATGCAGGTGGGGATTCTGGAGATGATGCTAGCAATGAAGAAGAGATAGCACCAGGTAATGTCATGGGCAGTGAGCAGACACAGATGAGGATGAAGAGGTAGATGGAGACACATGCAAGGAGGCAAGTGACAATGCAGGTGTCGAGGATGTACGCAACGACGCAAGGAGTGGCACAGGCATGGGTATCGGGACAGACTCTGGTGGGGACGCAAGTGAGATGGGAGGCATAAGGGACTGTGGAGAGCCGCCCGAGGGCCAGTCCGCCTAAGAGCTGCCGGCAACATGCCACACCGGGCCAAGAGAGGGGACACGATGGGCAATTTCCCGACTGAACTTGCTCTTGAAGAAGAGAGCCTTGCGTGAATCAATGACATGACGACTCTCTGGATCCCAGAAACTCCACCCCTTGGAGTTTGGCGAGATGCCAAGGAATGAGCACAGACACCTGCACAGGGAGAGCTTCCCATCGCGCTAGTCCTCAGGGAGCCAGACACCGTCAACACACCCTCAGATTTGCATAAGGTGCAAGTCAGCGTGACGGCGGTACCCAACGTTTCTACGGAGAGACGTGGTGTGGAAGGGACCCATGAGGAACCCGGTTCCACACCCAAGTCATGTACTTCATGCCTTGATAAGCAAAAGATTCAAACAAGCCAGACATGACCAGCATGATGTGAACCCCATACACAAGAGTATGATTCTAGCATTCAGAGACGACATTTTGCTGAGGGGTATAGGGTGCGGACGACTTAAACCGGACACCGACCAACGTAAGAAAACATAGGTTGGATAAAAAAAACCACTAGCACAGTTGGAACGAAACATCTATAGCTTGAACTGGTAGCCACGCTCTGCTTGGACAAGCAAGGACTCAATTGTGGATCCGACATCACTCTTGAGACAGAGGGGCAAATACAAGAGAAGCCGGAATAGTCGTCAGTCCAACAGAGGACACAACAACCATCCATCGAGGTACTCAATTTGGAACGGTCCCAGGATATTGTCATAGACAAGAGCAAGAGAGGCTAATGGGTACGAGATGTGGACACAGGGCAAGGGGAACGATGCATTTTGTCTCGCACACAATCCATGTAGTATGTGGTACAAGGAGCAAAGAAAGTGGGAGCATCCAGACCATTGGCAGATTGATGACGTAGCAGGTTATGAATTGTAGCGGTGCTCACATGGCAAAGACGATGATGAAGCAAGCGTTTATGCTTGGCAGAAAGCATAGGAGCCACATGAGCGTGAGCTGCGGTAGTCGTGGACGCACCACGTGCAAACAGATGCACACGATACAGTTCATCACAATGAAGGCCACAGAGCACAGCCCGCCAAGAATGCAATGAGATAGTACCCACGCCACAAGACGCGACAAATTCTATACCCTGATCATCGAGGGTAGTGACCAACTTTAGGCATACATCAAGTGCAGGCACATACGATACATCAAGCAGGAAGACGTCACCAAAGGGACCTACAAGCCACATGACACCCACGCCGTGGACAGGCAACATCTGACCCGAACGAATACGGATGTCCCCGGCAGGTCCTAATGACACAAACGCGATACGGGAAGAATTCATGTGGTGAGTGGCTCCATAATCGTGAATCCAAAGACAACAAGAAACACACACAGGAGACAAAATATGACATGTAGCCACAGCTCGTGAAAAGGCAACCGATGACGGCGCGCGGCCCAGACAATGGGCAAGAAGACGCGCGCAAGTGAATGCTGTCAATCCCCAATCCATTCATGACCCAAACCTGCCGGCCAACGACTCTCCCCGAAAGGGATCCATTCGACTCACAGCGGTGACCACTGGACTCTACCGCCAAACTCACAGTACAAGAGGTATGTGGTGATCAATCTTGAGGAGGAACGAGAATAAAGAAGAAGAAGAAGAGTATGTGCACAACTGTGGAGTCCAGATGTGATTGTCGAAAGAGAGGGAGAAAGCGTAGTGGTGGCTGATTTGGATTTGGGCAGCCATAAAGGAGGAGTATACCCAGCCGACGGTGGTCCGACGAATGCAGGAACTGAGTAGGGTGGCGCCCAAGAGACGCCTGGTGGTGGAAGGACCGATGAAGTCATGTTGTCAGAGAAATGACAGTGACGTGGAAAATCATGGGATGAAGGGTGGATGGTCCCTCTCCAACGACATGTGCAATGAGTATCAGTATGGGGTTTCTTACCCTACAGGTATGAGGTCACCTGTGGTACCAGGACAAAACCTCGAGTATCCGGGTCTTGACAGAACTGAGCCAATCATGACATAGCATAAAATCCAGAGAAAATCCTAGGGTAGTTCTACGAGGAGATGGGAAATTTTCAGAACGTGTCCAGGTGCTAGGTCTCATGAACAATGGTCTCCTGGGACATTAGGAAAAATCCCGACATGTCTAGGTCTCGACCGAGAGTTGTGCAAGGGAGAGGTGAAAAGAGGTCCAAGAGTAAGGAGAAAGGAAAGAAGAATAGAAAAATAAAAGAGAGAAAAAAGCCAAGAAAAGGGAGAAAAGGTGGGTTCACCTTAGTGCAAGACTCCAAGAGGGGCTGCTAACGAGATGGGCCCAGGTGCACCTCGGCCCTTTTTCATGGCCCTTTGTCTCTGGAAGAACTTGTCCCGCCAGCTGCACTTGTCCTGCCAGCGGTAATTGTCCCGCCAGCGGCACTTGTCCCACCGGCGAGAGACACACTCTTCAATCAGCAGGCTTTGCCAACTCACAAGCTCATCAATAAAAAAAACTCATCAATTGACGAGCTTGGAGTCGGAAAGCTTCCAAGAACCTTCTTGATTCTAGCAACAATGATGAGGCTACACTTGTAGGGGCATAGATGTTGCTGTGGTTGTTGTTGCCTCTGTTGCACGTGCTTGCTGGATGCCATCGCTATTGCACGTGGCCGGTGCGATGCCAATGTCACCACTTTTGCTTATGCTATAGTTGCTGCCGAAGTTCCTACTGCTGCGGCTAAGGATACTACTGCAGCTGCTACTCTTGTGGTGGCCCGAGACGCCACTCCTGTGGTGGCTGCTACTTCTGTCACCCGCGGCTGCCGAATGCCACAGTAGCCGTTGTTTTGTGGGACCAATATAGTGCCGATGAAGCCGACCCTGTTGCTGCAGCCACTGTGGCTGGCTTGTCTGCTTTTTCTGTTGCTAAAGCTGCTGCCATAGCTGGTGCAGCTGCTGCTATGGTTGCTCCTGCAGCTGAACCTGTTGCCAAGGCTGTTGTTGCTACTGCTGTGGTGGCCTAAGACGCTGCCACTTGTGCTTTATGTTGCCGCCAAGACGGCCACTACAATGAAAGAAACTGTCAAAGATATTTCAGTAGCATTCCGGCACCCCCTCTACCGGAGGACTATGTGACGTGAGCCCTCATCTCAGGGCCTCCACGATGCCAGGACCTGCACGTCCCACCCAATCCAACAAAGCCCTGCCTAGGTGTTTTTGTTGCCTGTGCTAAGTGTTGTAAGGTAAGATGAGGAGGTCCTGTCTCTGTACTACTCCAATACTATGAGGGAATGGAGAAATCCCCCAAGGAATGATCTACGTGAGAGGGTACGTTGCACAGAGCACAGTGTGACAGACGGTGCTTTAAGAGGAAGAAAGATGGTGAAGGTATGCTTGAAAATGTAATAGTTTGTTTGAACAATTAGAGAGAGAGAGAGAGAGAGAGAGAGAGAGTGTGTGTGTGTGTGTGTGAGAGAGAGAGAG